>BMAC01000708.1:444201-459059 GCA_014905375.1 Phtheirospermum japonicum
AGCTCTTCAATGACTCATTTGGCTGCTGCACTATGGTTGCGATAGCTCTCTTGGGTGCGACGGTGGCTTTAGAAACCATAAAGTGTCCTCGGAACGAGGATCTCAACTGCGGCCATGAACAGATTGAATGACGTGGAAGCGACCGGTACCACCTCAAAGGGACTTCGTCCAGGGTCATGGAGAACATTCGGCATATGTAGGTGTCAGACGCGCCGAGCATGTCCATGTAGTTCTGGTAATGGCTCAGGTGTGAATCGGGGTCGCTTCTTCCCTTGTACAAAGCAATTAGAGGGATTTTCAGCTTTCCTTCTAACGGCTCAGAGAGAATTTGGACAGATAGGGGGGACTCGTCGTCACACGCCGAGCTGGTCACAATCGGTCGCGAGATCGAGTATGTGGGTTGGACCAAGGGGGTGGTTTGCTTGGCCTCCAGTTCGGCAATCCTTTGCTTCAGAAACTTCAACTCGGCCAATTCATCGTTTGGCTTGCCTGGGATGCTCACGGCCATGCTTTTGCTGTTGGCCGACCTCACTGGGAGATCTTCTCGTGCTTTGCTGGTTGTCTTTTGGAGCCGGGCAAAGATGTTTTGAGGGGAAGAGAATGTGAGGCGGCGTGCGATGGGAGGTCTATCGAGCCTGCTCTTGGCGTTCGGCTCAGCCTCTTCCTCCAGCCTTCTTTTCCCATTTTTCTTTATTGCCTCCCGAGCCGGATCTGACTCTGCTTGACCTTCTTGAAGGTCAACATTCCTAGGGTTGCCGACCAGAGCTTCAGGTGTCAGGATTGACTTTGCTGCTTTCTTCATCATCTCCTCAAATTCTTTGGCAAAAGCAGGGTGCTGCATGAACGATCTGACCTGTTCTGGGTCGAGCTCGTTCGGGCCCGATTGGACAGTCCTCTCCTGGTGCTCCTTACCAGGATTTCTCCTTGAACTTTCTGAAGGATCCATGCTGACGAGTAGGATGAGCAAAAATTTCTTCTCTTGTTCTCTTGTTCTCTTTTTTTTTTACCAGACTTAGACACAACGAAGAGCTGAAGTTCAGCTCCTCAGAAAAAATGAAGAATCGGGCAGAAGACAGAAAATCAAATTCGAAGGGCTGACTGAGCAAGTGGACCTGCAGATCACAAGAGATCTTCTTCTAGTGCCATTTTGTTCATGTTAAGAGTAACACAACCAATACAAAACCAAAAATAGTAAGAAGAACAGCAATCAGATAGCAGAAACGAGTGGGAAAAAGTGCTTAACTTTTATTCCTCAAAATCAGTTCGGATCGGCCTTAGCCGGACCCTTTTTACAGGTGCTTGACCTTGTAATACAAGCTTTCTCTCTCTAAAGCTCTCTATCTTTCTCTCTCTCAAAATTTGGAAAAAATCCCTTTCTCTCTCTCTTAGAGAGTCTATTTATAGTTTTCCACTGAAACCCTAATTATACACCTGTCACTCTCCTATTGGTTTTCCATAATCTCTGCTCACGCGTCCACCGCCTCAATGCCGAACCTCAATAATTTTCCACCGACTTGATCCGATCTCAACCAATTAAATATCGAATGGATCCGAAGTCGTCAGTCTAATATTCCGACTCGGCACGTTGAGATCGCCGACTGGTCGAAGACAAACCGCCCAAATGGCACATTCCTCAGAAGGAATCGCTCTGCTCGGCACCTTCCTGGTTGGCAACCCCGGGCGGAAGTACTCGGGGTGAAGCGCATGATGTGCCCGGGAGAGATTCTGCTCGGCATTTTGCCGAGCTCAACCTGCTCGGCGTTCCTCTGCTCGGTTCCATGGCAGAGGTATTCGGGGTGCAGTGCTCGGTGCACCCGAAGAGGTCCTGCTCGGCATTATGCTGAGCTCAAACTGATCGGCGCTCCTTTGCTCGGTACCTCTGTAGCGGCATCCTCGGCGCAGGCACTCGACAGGGGGCTCGGATCTGCTCGGCGTTGGCGCTTGAGTCTGCTCGGCATCCTCGGCCCAGACGCCCGGCAGGATAGGACGGCTCTGCTCGGTACTGGCGCTCGAGCCCGAGCTCGGCGACACCACGCGGGCATCCTCGACGAGCCCCGCGCGTCTAGGTCGGCAGCACATTGCGAGTCCGGTTCGGCAGTGCAGGCCTGAGCTCGGCGACACTGCACGCCCAGGTCGGCAGCGTTCCGCGAGCCCCGCGCATCCAGGTCGGCAGTGCTCCGCGAGCCCAGCCCGGCAGAGCTCCCTGACCGGCATCCGCTCGGTGCAGACATCCGGCAGGGTGAATGGCTCCCCGCCTGCTCGGCGCCTCTCGGCCCAAAACCTCGGGCTCTTGGCCATTTTTCCAGTTCAGCTTAATTCATTCGGCTCGGATCCTTATTGGGACGATACCGACCATCAACATCCGGGTTGTTAGCGATTTCTTCAAGGTGGTTAAGCCAGGGGAATCCCGAGCGATAACCACCTCTTCCTGATATTCTATTTTCTCAGGAGGGTTAATTAGATTTTCTTCTGAGACAGAGCTGTTCTAGCCATCTCTCAACTTACCTAACTGCTCTGAGTCAGAGCTACCCCAAACCAGGTCTGGCGTGTATATTGCCTTTATCATATATATATATATATATATATATATATATATATATATATATATATGTGTGTGGTGTGTGTGTGTGTGTGTGTGTGTGTGTGTGTGTGTGTGTGTGTGTGTGTGCATATCAAAGTGATCAATAGATGAAAAAAACTTTTTAGCTGTTGTGTGGTCAACAGGTACAGCTTAGTCCAAGACTCCAATTGCTATAAGACGAAAAACAGATTAGTGGAACTAAAAGTGAAGGCAAGTTGATAATACATACAGCGTGATATTTGGCTCGTAATCCAAGATGAGTTCGGAAAAGGAAATTATCCACTTCATCAATCACCACCATCTGTAAAAAGTGAGAATACTTTATTTTGTTTCATAGGTTTGAAAATGATGTGGAATTTGAAAGGTAAGAGATTGCATAATTCAATGCACAAATTTATAGAGCTTCAAGTTCCCTTGTAATTTTCCAGTAACAGACGGGAAAAAATGCAAAAAAAGTAAAAGAACAAAAACAAAAACAAAAAACACCTGCTGAATGCACATCTAGGTATAAATGTAAACGTCTCAGAATTAAAGAAAACTATAAGGTACAAAGGGTCGAAAACCACCTTCATATTTGAATGCTGAACTAAAAGATTTAACAAGTAATAATTGGCATTTGATGCAACTTTATTTTCATTTGTTGAACTATTTAACAAACACTTTTATACAATTAGCTAGTGACATCAACTATCAGATCATCTAATCTATTAGAGTTTATCATCCCATTGATCCCAGTCAATATATCAAAACAATTGACTCCAGTTAACTAAGATTCAATTGGCATAAAATCGAGATCAACACAACATTGAAGCTCGCTAGAGTTAAACTTCTCGCAGCTAAAACATAAATCAGGCTCAATTTTAATCCTGACGAATAAAAAAAATGATCTGACATTTCCTTTGATAACCAGCCAACAATCCTTAACAGTATTGTGCTAACCTCCTCGAATACATGAGCTTTCAGATCTGACGCCTTCTTGTTTCCTCGTGACTACACAAAATCAAAAAGAGGAGTAAGCCAAAGATCGAAATCAAGTTCAAAAAATCGAGAATTATGAATTATATGCGAGATAAAAGGTGGAGTATAAGAATTAAGAAATACCCGTATCATCAAATATTACGAGAGAAGCAAGTTTTAGAGATAAATTATTTTCGAAAATTTTGACCTAGTAATTTCACACTAAATTAACCGGTTAGTTGCAAATCGACAAGAACGAACCCTCTTCACTGAATCCAGGTAACTAAAATTGGATACGTAGTCGAATCTTGTAGACCTTCTAGAACCTTTCGTATATTTTGTCAAGCTTTTCAAAATTACACCCCCATTTTAGTCGGGTTTTGGGATTGAGGAGCCGAGGGGTGTGGAAAATAAATCGGGTAAGGTTTTCCTTTCTGCCGGCTTTGGGGCCTCTAGATATTCTATGACGGGTGGTATTACGTGAAGGAATCTGGGAGATCTTCTTAGAGTGTTGGTGGGTTTTTGTTCTTCGTTGTTTCTGGGTTTTTCTGTCAGGCATTTCCTCAAATAGGTTGTCTTCTTGGGAAATAAAAGATGGGGGAGGAGATGAAAATGTTAGGAGGTACAGTTAGGGGCACTTCTGTTCGGTCAGAGAACCGCCTCTCACAATATACAAGGCGGCTTTAAGATAGAAACTGCCGCCCGGCCAAATATTCCCGAGGCGATTTGTTAAAGAACCGCCACCCGAACAAAATACTATGAGGCGGTTTTTTTTATAGAACTGCCTCAATTGTTATTATATGATGCGGTTCATGTGAAGAACCGCCACTCTTCGAGTTTTTTTATATATATGAGGCAGTTTAGATGACACAACCGCCACATATATCATTTTTGAGGCGAGCCTAAATTGAACTGCCTTATATGCAGGGCCTCTAATTTGATTTTGTGCACTAGTACTGTTGGGCTAAGGGTTATGGTATGGGGTCCCGACAGACTAATGGCATGATATGGTTATGGTTATTATGGTAATTTAACGAGAGTTTTGATATATATGAAAACTTATAATATATGAGGAATCCTAATTTTAAGTCGGTGGTTATTTATGATATTTTGGTTTAAATAGGAGACGGGAACCCTAAATTGGGAATACGTCTGTTATCTATATAAAGATGACACAAGCATCACTTTTCTCTCTAGATTGATTCTATCCTACTTTTTGAGCTCTCGCATATCATTATTAAAAAGAGACTGACTTAAGAATCGGAGGGGCCACCAGGACTATCCGGCTTAAGTTTATTTTGTAGGTTGATCAGGTCGCCAGAAATTTTCCACAGATCTATCAGGTCGGCAAGCACGTATTTTAGGTCAATACTCTCTATTTTTGGTGAACCAATATTTATGGTCGTATCACCACTATTTTAGAGAAAGAATATGACCTGAATTTATAGGTGAAGATTAATAAAACCTAATAGGGAGCTAGCTAGTTAGCGGCTCTATCTTTTGCAACAATTCTAGTTCCGCATGATTATTATTATTATTGTTATTATTATTTTGAAATTTAGTATCATGCATTTAAGTATGTGCAATTTTGATTGTACGAGTTCTGGTTCTATGATTACGATATATTTCAGTATTTAAAAAAAGTTCGAGGTAAGTATTTTACATATTCTTAGTGATGCGACCAAGAAGATTGGTGCTTCAAGAATAAGGGGTACCGACCTTGTATATGTGATCAGTGTCCTGAATAACCTCGAATAACTGTGCAGCGACCTGATTGATCTCCAAGGGACTCCTGGCGACCTATTAGATCCTACAAAACAAAACCCAGTCAAGGCGGTGGACGGCCCCGGCGTAGGCCCTCCGATACTTAAGTCAGAGATTGCGTGAGAGAGAGGTATGAGCCTTTTAAGTGAGAGAGATCTCAAAAACGTAGGATGAAAAGAATCAACTTAGAGAGAAAGAATGAGGCCTCGGTCCTTATTATATAGACAAGAGAAATATTCTCAATCTAGGGTTTCCCGCTCTTATCATAAACAACACAACCGACTAAGAATTAGGATTCCTCCTATATGTTAAATTCCCATAAATGATATAACTCTCGCTGAATTACTATATTAGCCGTGGGCCAATAAGCCTGTTCATAAGATTCAGTCCGCCGGAATCCCATAGAATAACTGCCAAAACCCAAAATCATGAAGCACGCCGAGCTACCAATCAGCACCGAGCTGGTATAATAATACTTATACCAAAAGAGGTCGTCATCCCACATAAGAACTCGTCACTCTTATGTAATAGATCACTACTTTTCAAAACAGCTCGCCCAACTTTTAGAAGAATTACTCCTTCTCATAGATGAGGTTGTTTACTGAAATTAATAAGTTTGGCAATCTCTAAAATACATGATAAAATTACCATATTTACTAAAGAGTTGATTAAATAATGAAAACTGCAATCAAGCCATTTGAAATTTTGATAAAAAACAAAGGCCGTAAAAACTGAGGCAGTGGAAATTCCCAAATTCTAAATAAGGTGACACAAGCACACGTCAGCAATCTGCTGAAAAATTTTGTAACAGCCATATTTAATTCCATTGATTTGATCTTTAATTTCAATAAAATACGAATGGAAACCTATTAAATAGCCAAGACCGCTTCAAGTTTCAGAAATCGAAATCTAAAGAACCAACATGCATGGGGCCCTCGAAAAAACAAGTCAACACCATTGACTTGACCCAATAAACAATTGGACACGAAGCACCTCCACAAGTCCTTGATAAATTTCTTTTGTGTGTATATATTATGAAATGTTGTTCTTCCTTACACCCAAGGTCTTAGCCATATTCACACTAAGAAACGCCAAATAGATCAAAATTTATTTTTAATTATTACAACCATGGAAGTTGAAAATAATAGCAGCAGCACGATTACATGTACTGCTAATGATTACAAGGAATTAGGAGAAGATAATCATGTTCAACTTCCAGGTTTCAGGTTTCACCCGACCGACGAAGAGCTTGTGGGGTTTTACCTTAAAAGGAAAGTTGAAAAGAGGCCAATTAGTATTGAACTCATCAAGCAGGCTGATATTTACAAGTATGATCCATGGGATCTTCCAAGTACGTGTAATAATTGTTTCAGTTTTTTGTTAGTGTGTTCATTTTATGCAATTTAGGTTGATTAATATCATCGGTACGGTATATATATAACAAAGTCTACGAAATAACAACTATTAATGTAGATTAGTAGTTTCGAGAAATCAGAAATGAAATATTTGCTTATTATTTGCATGAGATTGTATGTGCGCGTGCTTGTATTTCAAGTCACTCTTTTTCCCCTCATCAGGAAAGCTATACGCACAAACTTTTTTTAATTAATTCGTAGACACTTTTGACCTGGCCTTTCATATATGTTTTTCACCATTTGTTGAGGTATCAAACTATGAATACTAATTTTAGGGAGTTTTTGCATACACTAAAATGGATTTGATTCTCAATTTTTAGTTGAGAAAATATGTATATATCACATTTTAGTTAGTGTTTGCAAATGTCAGCTACTTCCGATTCTATTTTATTTAATCAAAAGTCAAAATTACGAAGCAAATAAAACACATTAATCAAATTTTAATTTCTATATGCAAACACTACTCACTTAATTTTCAATTACTTGTTAAGAAAATTAATGTTTCATTTTTTCAAAAACAGAATTGTTGCTAACAGTCTCCCGCCATATTTGGCAATCAGCGGATAACTGATAGCTGTTAGCGGATAGTTGATTGCATTAGTTAATTTGACTAGTTGATTGTATTTACAGTTTGTATAAAAATATTTGGTAAATATATGAGAACTGATAGCTGTTTGATCGTATAAAATGACAAAAAAGGGGCATTCACACAATTTATTGTTGAGTATTTCTTTTATTAATAACATAAAATTTATTGAATAATCAAGATAACTTTTACAGAAAAAATAATTATTATTTATAAAAAATTCTTGAGTTGTAAAACTTTAATATATTAAATTTAATTTGGATAATTATAATTATTATTATTTAATTGTAAATAATTTTTGTATGTAAATTAATAAAAAAAAAATTGGTAATTTGAGGAGAAAATTCAATTCATTTTTAAAATAGCTATTCTCAAAAAGCTTCTATATGGAGCTTTTTCAAAATTAGCTTTTTGGACCCAAAAAGCTAATTGTAAACTCTGTTTAGCAAATATATCAATTAGAGGATTTGACTGGTCAATCCTCTCAATTGAGTCAAATCCTCACATTTTGAATCAATCCTCTGTTTACCAAACGAGGCCATCGTGCAAAAACAAATGAAGCAAAAACTGTAAAATTTACTAAATTGTACTACCTTTATTTCATAATAGATATAGTTTTAGGTTTATACATATATATTAAGAAATGTGAAATTAAATGATTATTTTAACCTTACCAAAAAAGTTTCTCTCTTTTTCAAAAGTTATATCTTTTCTACTTTGTCTTGCCAATTAATGTATATGATCTTTGGGGTGTAAAATAGTACCGATTAATGCAATTTTATATTGAAATTGTAGAACAGTTTTTTGAAAACTTAAATATATCCCAGAGAGCAGCATTTGTCGTGCTATTTATTTCATGTTATAAGTAATTAGTGTGTGTATACATAAATTTCAGAGTCCGGTAACGTAGGGGACAAGGAGTGGTATTTCTTTTGCAAAAGAGGAAGAAAATACAGGAACAGCATAAGACCCAATAGAGTAACGGGTTCGGGTTTCTGGAAGGCAACGGGTATTGATAAACCCATATACTCCTCGGGCTCAGGCGGCCGTGATTGCATTGGCCTCAAAAAATCGCTCGTTTATTACCGCGGATGCGCCGGCAAAGGCGCCAAGACTGATTGGATGATGCACGAGTTTCGGCTACCGCTGGCAGGCAGCCACGACAAAAGCACCAAACACATTAATATTACCAAAAGCATCAATGATCAAGAAGCTGTAAGTACTACTAGCTAAATTATGTATAATTCAATTAATTTCTTGATTATGATTCTTTTCAACAATTGTTGGGGGAAAAAAAGGGACGTGGTATTAAGATTGAGTATCAAATAAATTTGACGCCAGGACGTAGACGTGCCTTGGCCGTAATATTTTTTCTTAAAACTAAATAATACTATTGATTTTATTTTTTTCTTTAACATTGTTTGGATAAAAACGGTATGAGTTAGAGAATTATTTTAAAATATATTTAATATCAGTCCACTTTTTTTATTATTTTTATATTTTAATACTATTTACATTGTTCGGGTAATCACAGGAGATAAACTATTAACGCCATTGATTTGATGTGTAATTAATCAGTAGCGGTGGTAAGGACTTTTGTTAGACCATATGAACAAAATTTTATACTTTTAAAGTGAAATGTCATACTTTTATATACTATTCCAAAAGGTATAGCATTTTACCATGAAAACTTACATTATTATTCAATAAATATGATAGTCTAACGGGATCCTTCCGTACACTTGGTGTACAGTAATATTATCGTAATGATATATCACAAAAATTATTTGTGATAATCGTCTCACAAATAAAAGTATTATCTTGAACAAATAAGTGCTTTATATCTCGCGTAATCAAAGGAGATAAACTATTAACATTCTTATATTTGATTCACAATTTAAATTAGTTGTTGATTAGAATTATTATTATTTACAGGAAGTTTGGACCCTTTGCCGGATATTGAAGAGGAACGTATCTTATCGAAAATGTTTACCTGAGTGGCGTGATTTGGCCGCCAACACTTGCAGCATAGATTCATCTCATCATCACCACGATATTAATTTCAATGCACCAACTATCACTAGCCATGCTCATCATAACATTGCAAACCAACGATTTCCAGGCCAATATAATTTCAGCTCGCCAGAATTAATAACATCTCAGGCCTCATCCGCTGCTAATTCGAGCTCGATTAGTGGCGACATTAATGAGTTGTTAAGGCAGGCGGAGGATTGGGAGGATCTTCGGTCGATCGTCGACTGTGCTGCAGCTGGTACTCTTGCCAATCCCTTTTATTTATAGGCATTCATAGTTAATAATTATGTAATAATTAAATTGGTTAAATTAAATAACTGGGGAATGGCAATTTTTTTTTCTCTATACGTGTATAGTTATTACGCCTTGTTCCACATTGATAAGCGTTGTAGCCCTGTAGGTTTGTTTTGTTATAACCTTTGTAAGGTTGATCGGACTAGGTTCATGATATATAGCGTACCATGTTTGCTTGAAAGATCCAGTAGAAAATTTTTCTATTCTATTTTTATTGTAGTATTTGATATTTTACTTTATTGGACATGTAGTGTCATTTATCTGAATTGCGAAAGAAAATGTGAGGCGAGATATTTTGATGAAGTTAATTGCTTTATGTGCGCATGGTTTATATTGATGACTCATCTAATGTTTTATTTTTATACTTTTCTAAAATGTATAAATGTTCGATATTCAGAAATGCTATCAGCATGCATGTACACGTACGCAAGGTGTATGATATCATCAAAATAGAAAAGAAAACAGAAAATGATACGCTAAATAAAATAGAAAATCTTAATCTTAATTATCTTTCTAGCTAGTACTAATATTCTGATGGCTGATGGGAATGGGGTATCCACGGTCAATGCCACCATCTTTTGTTTCCACTTGTGATTTCTAAAGGTAAATAGTTGAGCATATAGTTTGAAACGTGATTCCTTTTATATTTTGCCGACATAAACTGCCCAATCCCGAACTACAAAAACAAGACATTCATGTGCCACGCAAATGAACCAACAAAAATAAACTTCTCAGAATTATTATATACTTGGATTTGTTAGAATGCGTGTGATCATTTTTATAGAAACGCGGTAAAGTAAGGAAGTGTTTGAAATTATCTCCATAAAGCAAAATTATGCCATCCAAAGAGCAAATAACAACGACACAACAGCAACGATGATGTATTATTATTATTATTATTATTATTATCATCATCATTGATGCGATCAAAAGGTTTGGGTTAAAAAAAAAAATAATAAGAGTGTTAACTTCACATATGTGATAGGCAAGGGCGGATTAGAGTATACTGTGGGGGGGCCATGGCCCCCGCAAAAATTTTCGAAAACTCTAGTATTATATACATATATTTTTTGTTTAAGAAATATATATTACTTGGCCTCCCCAAAAATTTAAGTAGAGCAATTGATCAAGTGACAAACTTACCTCTATAATTTTTAATTGGCCCTGGTTCGAACCCTTGCATCCCTTTTTTTTTTTTTTTTTTTTTTTTTTTACTTTTCCCCTAATTAACACACACACGATAAAAACAAAAAAAGAAAACAAAAGCCTCAATTATATTAACACACATTACATCACTCCATTTTTTATTTTTAACTTTTCCCCAATTTAAACTATCCCTGAAAAAAAGAAAAAAAAGGCCTCAAATTAATTAACACAACACACATACACACTCCATTCTTTATTTTTAACTCCCCCAATTAACTATCCCTAATTAACACACACACAACGATAAAAAAAAAAAAGGAACAAAAGCCTCAATTAATTAACACACACAGTCCATTCTCTTTATTTTTAAATACCCCTAATTAACAACACACACCTCCCCTTCTTTATTTTTAATTAACCCTTTTAACTACCCCTAATTAACACACACACGTACGATAAAAAAAAAGAACAAAAGCTAACCTCAATTAATTAACACACACCACTGCATCCACTTCTTTATTTTTAATTACCCCTTTAACAACAACCCCAATTAACACACCACCCACGGATTAAAAAAAAAGAAACAAAAGCTACCCTCAATTAAGACACGAATAGAAAGACAAAAGAGGTACACAACAGAGAGCTTAATATTTTACAAACAAAAGCCTATTTTCTTTTTTTCTTTTGGAGAATTCATTACTGCTCGCTGCTCTCTGTTGTGGATTTTAAACCGTCGCCATCCTTTTCTACCATCGTTGTTAGTCATTGTCCACGTATGTCTCTTCGATTATCTTTTTAGTTTTTTCTATTTTATCAATCTTTCTTTCTTATATCTAGGGCTTATTATTTTGGTCAATTTTTTTATGAAATTCGGGCTTTCATTCAATAATGGATTGAAAAATTAAGGTGAATAATTATTTGTTGTTTATTGGTCGAATTTTTAGATGAAATTCGGGCCTTCATTCTATTGTGGGTTGAGAAATTGAGATGAATTTTTTCTCTTTTTTTTTTTTTAGTATCGATTAATTGCTATTTTTGTGCAATGGAAGTTTTGATACTTATTTTCTAATATATTGATATTTATATTGTTCAATAGAATTAATTTGCTTCAAATGGGGAAATCGGTTACTCTTCCGGTTTCTACTGCCTCTACAGAACGATCATTCTCCGCGATGAATATTGTCAAAATTAGGTTGCGTAGCAAAATGATGGATGATTTTCTCTCAGATGCATTAATGATATATATTGAGAGTGAAATTGCTATAAATGTGAGTATGGAAAATATCATTGAAAACTTTGAAAATTTAAAGAATGTCGTATTCCTTTTAGTTAGAGAGAGAGGAGATGTATTCGATACTCGATTGAATATTTTTCAAAAACTTATTTTTATGGTATTATAATAATTATTAATATTAACTTTATAATTATATTTTTTTAATCGCGTTGTTTTTGTTACACAACGTGCCATAAAAATATATATTTCTCTCTCTCAAGAAGTGGTCCCCCCAAAATTACGATCCTAGATCCGCCCCTAGTGATAGGCGACCTGATAGTCCTCCAAAAAACTTCTGACGACCTGATCAACCTGCAAAACAGAATTCAAGCCGGACAGCCCCGACGTAGGCCCTTGAATACTTAAGCCAGATATTTTTTAAGAATGATATGCGAAAGTTCAAAACATATGATATAAAATTAACTTGAAGAGAAAAGTGGGGCTTATGCCCTCTTTATATAGGTAAAAGACGTGTTTCCAATCTAAGGTTTCCGGTCTAGGATCTTAGAGTGTCTAGGGTTGGGCCAGGAGGGTCTCTTAACGCCTTCTTTTTTCTTCTCATCAGAGTGATTTCACAAAGACTTGCCAGGGTAAGGAAGAGGGGGGGAACAAGCACACWTGGAGAGCGCAGTACAACGGAGAGTTGTATGCTGCGTTCGGGAAGGATGAATCGCTCCCGAAAAGGAATCTATTGATTCTCTCCCAGTTGGTTGGACTGCAGGTGCGATGATTTACTTCACGGGTGAGGTCTCTGGTTCAAGTCCAGGATGGCCCAGCTGCGCCAGGAAAAAGAATAGAAGAAGCATCTACAATTAAAATCACAATACCATAAATATCGACCGACTTAAAATTAAGACTTCTCCTATATGCTAAGTGAACATAAATATTAGAACTCTCGTTATAGTAATGACCATGGACCCATAATCATGCCATGCTTTTAATCCGCTGGGACCCCATACCATAATTCATATTAGCTCATCAGGACCCAAAGTCATATCACACTATTGCAGAACAGGGTTTTAAAGGCGGTTTTTAGGCATTTTAATGGCGGTTTTTGAACCGCCTTTATATCCACCGCCGTAAATTTTTACGGCGGTTATTTTAAAACTGTCGTAGAAAGTGGGACTTTTTACGGCGGTTTTTCAAGAACTGCCGTGAAAGTGATGCTTTTACGGTGGTTTAAGAACCGCCGTAAAAATTTACGGCGGTGGATTTTACGGCGGTTCTTGAAAAATACCTTTTAAAAAGTCTGTTTTCCAGAACAGACAATTTACGGCGGTTCTTGAAAATACCTTCTACAAAGTAGTAAAAAATTAAAAAAAAAAAAAGAAGAAAGGAAAATACAAATACAATTGTAAAAAAACTATAATACTCTCAGTAAAAATAAACCAGATTTTCTATTAAAACGAATAAGTGTCTGTAGGATACATATTCATATATACATTTGCAAAAAAATAACATATTCTAGAAAGAAAAAAAAGAATAATCATAAAAAAGTATTATTATAATAAACCAAAATGTCAACCAAATTCGGGTTTGTAATCTTTACTAAACTTTGTACCCTGACTTCTTCATCCGACATGAGCCCAAACTTCGCACCTCGAATGACATCTGTTGTACTTGTTCCCTATTATAAGAATAACCAATTTTATTTACAATACGAAGTATTTCCAGAGTTAGAAAAATGATTTATTTCGTCCTCCAACAATCATCGCATTGACAAAAGCTTTTGAGCAAAACAACAAAACAAGCTCTCTTCACGTTGTTAAAGATATTGTAACCATAAATCTGTTGAGATTTTCCAGTAATCTGCTCCTCTATGGATTATATCTGTTTTGTATATGTAAACAGAGAATCAGATTTTTGTCAATTTCTTCACATGACAAAAAAGAATCATTTAGCTCATGCACAAAAATTGTCAAATAAATTAAACTAAAATTTAAAAAAAAGTACTTGGGATATTGTTTTCTTCCTTTTTTGTGCGATCTGTCTAAGAGAATTCAGCAGAGGCCCGAGCCCTGGTAAAATTAATCGAAATAGAATCCCCCTAACAAAATTGCAACAAAATAATAATGTAAATGGTCTGATAAAGCTAACTACCGTATAAGAGTCGAGACGCACCGGGGTCCACTTGAAAGATTGGCTGGAGTATATTTTCCAGTAAGCATGACGAGTCCCAAAGGACTGTAAGCAATTATGTGAATGCCAAAAGAGTCGCATATATTCTTAATCTCTATCCGATCTTCTCCAATGCTCAGAAGTGAAAATTTCGCCTAAATATATTCAAGGGAAATAAAAAAAAGAATTAACAATAATACAAATATAGTCTAAATTCATAACAAATGAAAATATAAATGGCACCTGAGCTGAGCAGAGAGGCACTCCTCGAGCCTTAAGGTAATTTTATATTTTTAGAAGCTGTTTTGGTCTGTAATTGCTTACACCAACTGCTCGTACTAATCCCTGTGTAACAGTATTTACTGGGATAAATTAGCCATATAAACCAGAATTAAATAAAAAGAGGGACGAAAAATGATTTAAATTAGGTAACATGTACAAAAGTTCATAGTAACCTTGTCATACATTGCTACTAAACCATCCCAAAGAGCGCGTTCCTGCAGAGGAGCATAATTTGTCGTTGACCAGTGCAGTTAACCTATTTCGATTTGCTCGAGTTGAGTCCTTTCTAATGAAGACCTGAAACACACAAACTCCAATAAACATATATATATATATGTGTGTGTGTGTGTGTGTGTGTGTGTGTGTATTTTTTTCTTTTTTTTTTTTTTTATTTTTTTTCCGGATGGT
>BMAC01000709.1:22070-38381 GCA_014905375.1 Phtheirospermum japonicum
AATCCTGGTGTAAATGAAATTCTTATTACGAAAGGTAACCCTAGATATTGGGAATCTTCTCCTATCCCTATAAAAGGAGCCCTTGGCTTCTTTCTTAAAGGTTAATGCTTGTTTACGCATTTATTATCTGAGTGCACTGATATTATTGAGAGAGAAGAAGTGTGTTTTTCGCTTATTAACTTAAGCGTCGGAGGGCCTTAACGGGCTCGAAATCCGGCCCGTTCTAGGCGCTGTTTTGCAGGAAGGCGAGGTCGTTGTGACGGTTGCGGATACTCTGGAGGTCGTTGTGTCATATTTGGAGCTCATCTAGGTCACTGATCTCTATTTTTGAGGTTAGTACCCCCTTCATTTGGTAGTTCAACTTTTGGACTTATCAGACGGTTACTTTTTCTTTGAAAGATATAAATAGTTGCCCTGCACCATTGATGGAAGAAGAAGAATGTTCGTTCGTTGACCCAGTAAATGCATGCGTCCGAGAACTTAAGAGCATAACGGTTTTGGACGATATGGCAGTCGAGGACGCTGATGATTTTCTAAGTGGGGAAGAGATAGCCGAGCTATTTGGTATTGATTTTCGTGACATTGGAGCGGACCTTGCGATTATGGACCCTGACAAAACATTTGAGAAGGAGTTTCAAGCAAGTGACATGGTGGAGTTAGGTGATCCACCGCAAGTCGAGTATTGATCGTTGAAACGCGTCGAGCATGCGACGTAAAATGTTGCGCTTCTTGGGAGGCAACCCAAGCGTTAGTTTTTCTTTAATTTTTATTTTGGTTTTTTTTTTAGTTTATTTTTGTTTTTATTGTGTCAATTGTCGTGGTGCGTTTATGTGTGTGTTAATGTGCAGGAAATCCAATTTTACGATTTCATCTCCGCCGATCGAGCTCGCAATCCGACCCAATTTAGCCGCAGTCCGGCAACCTTTTGATGAGCCGCAATCCGACCGATTCAATTCCACACGTTGTGCCACCGGGCACTTGCGCACAACACGATTGACTACAATCGTTTTAATTCAAGACAATTCCAATCACGCAATTTAAGACGAGAGATTATTGCACAAGCACCTTTTAGAGGAACTCAACTATCGATTTTTCAGGGATGTTTTCTTATCTCCCTTGCTTTCATTTTTCTTTATATTTATGGCAATCAGGAGTTTGCCACATTTTTAAAGGGGGGGATGGTTGAGTGTGAATTATAGTTGAAGTTTGTGCAAATTTAAAAAAAAATCGTGGGTTTGTAGTGCTAAATTTTACGTGATTGATCACTATTTCTGCGCTGTATTGTGTTTGTATGGCTTGCCTGTCAGAGTTAGCTAAGTATGATTTGGGATTTTTGTCTTTTGAGCGTGCATAAGTGCATAAAAATTTTCAAATTTATTATTATATATTTGTAAAATGGTACTTGGACGCAATTGATTTCGCGAAACCTTAAAAGCAGCGTCAATTCAAAACTTTTTCATGCAAGAAGCCTGTAAGTAGCATGAGTGATTGTCATCATTGCATGTGCTTGAATGAGTTTTGATTTGAGATCTCTTTGAAATCGCTGTGTGTAGTTGATTTTGAAAATGACGTTAAGGRACATATACAACCCTATTCCGGCCATATCCATATATTTTAGCCACTATAAATTCCGAATGAGCCCCTCATAGCCAGATAATCCATGCCTATAGCCATGAGTGTTTTTGAGTCGACCCCTACAACCCATTAAAAGCGTGGGGTAGGAGTTGGTAATTTTTATTGTTTATTAGTGTTTTGGAGTTTTTACAAGGGATTTATGAATTTTTTTAATAAAGGATCACCATCCTTCAATAAAAAGAAAAAAGGAACGACCCTATAAAAAGGAATTAGTGGGGATTATAAAAAAAATAGAAAAAGAAAACAAGAAGGATGGTGAATTATGATAGTCATTGCCTACGCGCTAATGAAGGCTTATGTTTTATTATTTATTTTGTTATGAAGCCTAATGCTTAAAAGGCAAGGAGTTGAGTTGTAATAAGTGGTTTGAGCTTCAAGTCGATTTATGTTAAAGGCTACGATATGTGTGTTAAGTGAGGTTTTTCTTTTGTACGAGGTGAAGCATCTTGCTTCGTGATTAGATTAGTTGGGGGGTTATTTAGCCACACGACTTATATATTCCATACCTGTCCAAAAAGCCTTACATTACAACCCGCGAAGACCTTTTCCGATTCTTAGTTTTGACAGCACACTTAATTTGCGATTGAAAAGAGATTGATTTTCCGTTCTTATTTATTGTGCATGTATTTGTATGATTTGAGTGTATACACGTCCCATGCAGCAATGCTTGAGTGCTTTTGAGTGAACACCCCTTATTTATTACCCTTTTGAGAGGATGCATGATTTTTTTTTTGGAGCGACAATGTAATAAGGATGGACTGTTTGACGTTGCGTTACTTGTATCTATATTTTCAAAATTATGTACGTAGCATGGCACGACTCATTGCTTGAGCTGGTTTTCTTTCTTGTATACTCTGAATCTATCGTTTGTTCGAGGACGAACAAACAAATAAAYCGTGGGGTAGTTGATTAACGTGTATTTGTCTTGATTTAAGTTAGTATTTTGTTTAGTTTTTATCATTGTTTTAGGTATAAGTTGGATAAAATGAGCTTATTTTCGTATTTTCTTATCTCCAACTTATTTTATTATATTTTTATTATAATTATTTAATTTTATGTTTAATTTAAGTGTTTTGAGGTATTTAGGTTTGGACGTAGTCAAGGTTGGGCCAACGATTGTAGTTTCGGCGAAAACGGGGCACGATTTGAAGAATTTAGAACTGTCAGACTTTCTATAACGGATTTTTACCTGTAACCGTTCTAGAAAGACCTGCCGAGCCATGCCGACACTGTCTGCCGACGCTGCCGAACCATGCCACCTCACGCTGCCGAGCCACGCCGGGCGCCTGCCGAGACCCCCTGCCGAGTGCTGCCGAGCGCTGTCGGCCGAGCCTGTCGAGCGCTGCGCGCGCCGGCCGAGCTGCGCGAGTCGACGCCGAGTCATGATCCGCGTCAGTCGACGCAACGTCGACGCAACTTGCTGAAGCGTCGATGTCGACCACAACCAGTCGACGCAACTTGCTGAAGCGTCGATGTCGACGCACCCAGTCGACGCACCGCCAGTCGACGCGCACGCCCAGGCAGCACCGACGCCGAGCACTGGCACGCGTCAGTCGACGCACCGTCGACGCGACGGCCCAGTTTCGTGATTTTTAGGGTTTCTTGCGCGCCAAGACTTACAATAACTATATAAACCCTTCATACTTCGGTTTAAACAGACATCCACGACCCAAAACACCTATCTAGGGTTAAGAAACCTATTTCAACACCCTCCATATATTTCAAGATCTACGTCGAAGATTCAAGATCCAAGGCACCGAAACGAAGACGTTCATTCAAGCTCCGAATTTCTCGACCAAGATCAACCGTTCGTAGTCCGTATCTACAGCAATCTTTCAGCACCTTTAGCTATTTAATAAGTTCTCTAAACTCTAGTTATTCCTAGTTTAATTCTAGATAATTCATGTTTAATTATTTCGTTTGAGTTTTTAGTTTCGTTTATTTATTTCGAATCGTTTGAACCATTGAATCGCTGAAGCTTTGAACCTTAGATTTCATTTTTAATAATTTAATTAGTTGCTGCGTTTTGCCTCCGTTCATGCTTGGTGATGAGATTGTTCATGCTTAGTTCATTTATTGCTTATGCTTGGTTAATTAGTTTATGATATGCAATTGCTTGGGAATTTTAGAATTAATTTTATTCTTGAGAATTCATGTGCTTGATATTCGTAGTGATAGTTCAATTCATGCTAGTTGGTCAATTAGTTTAGTTTAATTAATTTAGATAATTAGCTAAAGTTAATTAGTATTGCTTTTCGATTCATAGTTAATAATTTCAAAAATCACTTTATACAAGTTCTCGTGTTTAAAAATTATTATTAAACAAACATTAAAAATCCCGAACGTCAGTCCTTGAGAGACGACTCGAGTTAAGCTTGCCAAACCTACACGCGATCCCGTTATTTCGCGGGCGAGCTATTAAATTTCTGACAATTATTTATAAAGTAGACACACACAAAAGCTCGAATCATTGTCGTAATTACTATTTCTCTGAAGCAACTAATGATTGCAAATCGTTAGGGACAACACAACATAGGTTGAATGAACCGAGCTTATGTGTTTATTGCCTAGATTAATCTATTTGCCTGATTAATAATGCTGTTGTTGGGTTGAACCTAGAGAGCTTATTCTAGGTTATTCAATAATTAGAATCAATTAAAGAGCTTATTTTAATTGAGTAAACGGTAAGGGCAAATTCGAGTAGCAGAGCTTATTGCTACTTAGGGTTTTAAGTCGCATGTGATGAATGGATTATGATATTGTGATTGGTAAAATGAGTGAATCGAGTGTGGAAACTGAACTAGAACTAGACCTTTATTATTATTGAAATCTCCGTTAATTATTTTCTTGCTCGTTTTTAATTATTTATTTCGTTAGTTAATTTAATTCATAATTCCTACCCCAATTATTTATTTAAATAAAATACGAATCATCACAATCTAACCACACTCCTCGTGGGTTCGACCCTTACTTATCACTACTACTAGTTAGTAGAG
Organism: Phtheirospermum japonicum; assembly: GCA_014905375.1. Classification (NCBI taxonomy): domain Eukaryota; kingdom Viridiplantae; phylum Streptophyta; class Magnoliopsida; order Lamiales; family Orobanchaceae; genus Phtheirospermum; species Phtheirospermum japonicum. Next base: position 26,702 of record BMAC01000709.1, read on the forward strand.
AGAAGCTGAGGAAAATAAAATATTTAATTTGACGCTTAACGACGGGCGGTCAAATAGCTACATTACTCGTTCAGGTGGCTGCTCCACTTAGACCCCATGTTGTTATTGAAGACCATTCACACGAGCTCCTCTATATATAGATCGGGGTGTACACAATTCTCATGGATATCTCAGAGAATCGTACCTATATTAAGCCCTTCATGGAATAGCATAAAAATCATAGTTAAATCAATTAATGTCAAGAACATATTAGAGTTGAAAATTATTGTGAAGTTACTTACTTTTTGTCGAGGACGTGGATCTTGTGACTCTACAAACCTGGTGGCATACTAGGTGCACCTTTGGATGTACAGGCATTGGACAGGGTGGCCGAAATGGTCTCAAAGGAGTCTCTCCTTCTAAATATAGAATTGCATCATCATCATCAAATAAATGACAATGTGGTGAAGAGGATGAGGTCGGATCTCCTGTATTACGTCTTGCATAAGATGATCGACCACGACCACGTCAACCACTTGCACCCTTAGTTATCTAAAAACTAATAAAAATTGAGCATTTCACATTATTCATATTGAATGAAAACAACACATATTACCATGCATATATTCAATATAAACAAGTTCAAATGATGGATCATTTTATACTTCTAACATGAGTTAACACTTTCACTATCTACATGATCATCAAACTCATCTTTGTCCATTTATTAACCGATTAGAAACTCATCATTCGTCCTCATCAACAAGTTCGCCTGGTTCATTATCAACCGGGTAATGTAATTGAAATTCAGTGTCCTCCAATTGTGTTAAGCTATGTGTATCTATAACATCCTCTTTAAATGATTGATCAGTTAATAGGGGCTCAACAAAACCTATAATGAATTTAGATTTAATTTTACACATTTCTCACTAATCCGGTTTATCTTGTTTCAAACTTAGATACGAACAGTAGTAAACTTGAAAATCTTGGCCAGCCATTACAAATGGTTCATAGCAATTGAATTTGAGCTTATGATTGACATCAACAAGCTTATATTGAGTATCAACCCTTGTGCTCATGGGATTTGGATCAAGCCACTCATATTTGTGTGTACACACACACACACACACACCATGTGAAATATCATTTCTGTATTTCAGGCAGAGTATTAGAGACGTTTAGTGGAGACATGTATTGTATCACAGAACGAGGACATGGAGGTTGACGAGGACAAGGTCTATTTATCCGTCGTTGGGGTGAAGAAGGGTCGATATTACAATAGTGGTTTCTTTGGAAAGTTAGCGGCTTCGAGGAGTTATAGAGGTGGCATCTCTTCCTCTCAGCCTGATAGTCTTATCACGCAGCTCCAGGCATAGGTCTATCAGCTTTAGGATCAGTTGATGCATATCGAGGAGCAGCGCAAGGTGTATGAGCGAGTCCAATGGGAGGGGTAGCAGGAACGACATCTTATCAAGGTTTAAATCATCACGAAGATAGCTAGAGTGACAACCCATCTACATCCTCCACCGCTCATACACAACCTCCACTGCCTCCTTACTCATAGTCGTGTCCTTTCTTTGTTTTTGATTGACTTTTGATTTGATAGAAATTATAATGTAAACTTTACTATATATCTAATTGAATAATATTAGTTTTAAACTCAATTTGTGTTTTGTTTTGTTTTTGTTTTTTTTTTTTTGAAATTTTCAATTTTATAAATACAAATATGTAAGAAAATGTAAATAAATTAATTAATTAAAATACAAACGAACCATTTTCTTTCGATGCTTACCAAGGGAAACCCCTCGGTATTTACTAACAATAGGTGCCCATCGGCAAGTTTACCGATGACAATATTCTCGGTCATTTGTTGTTATATACCAATAGATAAAGTATGCAGCAGCCGTGGGAATGCCGATGGGGCCATCCGTCAGTATTCCTTCAGTAACAATATTGACAGGCCTAATTTTCTATCAGTGTTCAATTATCGATGAGGAAAATATTGATGGATGACATCTATTGGTAATAGGGTTACTGACGGAGAATTTAAGGTTTATCGATGAATTCGTCCGTCTGTATTCACATGTTATTTTTAGTGTATTAAGCACACATATCATTCAAAACTCAATTAGGTGAACTATATTTAAGAACATCAAACTAATATATCGAGACATATCTTCTTATTTGATTCTTAGCAGATAGGTGATGCCAGAAAATTATTATGACGAAATCATTAGAACATAACAATAAAGCAAATTCTCTTTGACATGTAGACAATATAACTACCACTCAAATAACTCATGAAAGATAAAACTTATATTTTCTTTAAGTGTTTCCGGAATTCAAGACTTTGGCCGAGTGACTATGTGATGCAAGGAAACTTTTTGAAAGAACAACGCGCACGAGCTTATATTTCTATTTCCCCATGAGGTTGAATGACCACATGATTTCTTCTGTCAATCGGTCCACGATAACCCCAAGAGTGTTCTTTATATTCGAGTCTCACAACTTCTGTGAGATGACCATAATAATTATATTCATCGTCCCCATAGTTTGTTCCTCTTATACAAACACCAGTGCTCGAAGTTGATCTACCTGATCCATATGCAACTATGTGGGACCTGTATCTATTTATCTTGAAACTATGATATGTAGACACACATTGTGATGGACCTACTGCCACGCTCTTAATGTACTAACCGTTAATATTATTCAAGGATCTTGTACATATAACAATGGAACGTCATATAATTTATATATTATTAAAATATCAGTTGCAAATTGAGAGATATATGATATAAAATTGGTTCAGAGTAGCTTACGTAGGTTTTAAACAAATCGGCAAATTATTTTCTAATTTTTCATTGATCTCATCGTTTATAATGCTTGGTTGAAAGAGCTTTATGCTCTCCATGAAAACATTGCATATGTTACATATATGAAAATAGTTTTAATTTAGTATATATGAAATCGTGACATAAATTTAAAGAGAACACATGTACATGATATAATCTTGGACCTCGTTATTTATTCAATAGAACGCATTTTATTGCGGCATCGAGTCTTTTTTATCTAAGTCATTGCTACAAATGTTTCACCAAATTCTTTAAACGCAAAAGGAACCACCTTATCAACGTCTGAACCATCTTTTCCATCATTACTCTGAGGTAAATTTGTTCTTTTCTTGGACACATGGTTTTCAAAATAGTATGAATTAAAGCTAATGTCTCTTCAACAAGATATGTGTTTGCTATCGAGCCCTAGTCAATCACCTTGTTCTTAACATTGTTCTTCAGTTCGCAAAGACATCTCTAATAGATACATATATCTATATTACACTGGGCCAACAATTCTTGATTTATATGCCAAGTAAACATGCAGATAATCTATGTAGCAAAAATAAAAATGGGAGGAAATATTTCTTCAAGTTGGAACAAGATTAGAGGAATATCATGGTCCAAATGACTCATACCATCAGTCCCAATAATCTTGGAAGTGTGGCACTTAATGAACTAACTAAAGTTAGGGCCTTCCATATTAGACAGGGAAGTAGTTCCCAAAAATCAAATGGTATCAACCTTTGCATGAACACATCGTAGTCATAGCTTTTTATCCTGAACAATCTCAATCCCTTAATATTGACCCAATACCCCAAGTTTGATGTGTATCCATATGGAAAGTGGAGATATCTTACCAATTCACACAAGGCAACTTTGACGCCTTATCCAGTGTGTATCAAGCTTTACGATACTTTCTTGAGGCATCTTACTTAAGCTCATGATGGAGACAATATTCATTCAACTCATCCTTTGGTTTTGAAGTGTCTTTTGTCTTCCCCTTCACATTCATCACTGTGTTGAAAATATTATCATAGACATTCTTCTCTATGGGCCTAACATCTAAATTATGTCAAATCAGATTTATGCTCGAGTATAACATATCCTAAAATATGTTTCTTTTCCTCTAACCGCTTGTTTTGTATATATGCCATTAACGCGTGTTTCATATAGATTATTGACTTTTCGAATTCTCAATCTTTCTATCTCTTCCAAAGTCTTCATCCCTGGACAAACGCTAGCGGTGGAGTGATGACCTTTCTATTTTCTTGAAAATGTCATTTGTCTTTTCGTAAAGGGAGACCAAAGTCAAGAAACTTTTGATGATTATAAAACTAATATTTCTTCCCACTTCACTTGAGACTACATCTGAGCATTCCATGTAGTATGAACAAGGTGTTCGCCCAACCGTACTTTAACTAGACAACATAGAATATACAAGAGAATCACTAATTGACCACATAAGGGTTGCTCAACTAGAAGTTATGTTTCATATAGATATCATATGAGGGAGCACAAGCCATCCACAATTGATTTAGCTCGGCGGTAGAAGTTGTAGAAAAACATCTAGACCATCCTTATAATCTTTGGGCCCTAGAACAAGAAAACTTAGTAACATGTACTCTTCTTTCATACACATCCAGGGAGGTAAGTTGTAGGGTGTAACTATTAACGTCCAAGAGAAATATTGAGAACCGAAACTTCGAAGTGGTTGAAACCCATATATATAGAGACCCAATCTTACATTTTGAGTTTCAGCGACAAACTTTTGGATGAGTTTGATTAAAATATCTCCACGCCTCTAATTTTGGTGGAAAATTTATGACATCATCATCAACAACGTGTTCTTCATTCCACCTCATGTCTTTTCCAGTTGTTGTTGCATACAACTTCTGCAAATAGGAAGTTAATGGAGAATAATATATCTTATTGTACACAATACTGGCCTTCTGTCTATGTGCTTTTCCTTGATTAACAAGTTTAAGCTGAGGTTGATCACAAAACTTGAAACTGGTCAGCTCAAAATCGTCTTTCCAATAGATCATAAAATTATTTCAGTACCAATATATCTTCTTAACCGGTAAGTCCATACCTCACAATAACTTCTTGTTGATGTAGAAGTTATCTAATACAAGATTGTCTTATGGAAAAATCTCTTTGATTAGATCAAGTACTTGGTCATAACACGTTTGAGCATGTGATTCTCTAACTTCAAATTCATGAGGTGGGAAACTGATGGCTATTGAGAATATTTCTTGCACGCGGGATATAAAGGTTGATTTCCATCTCTCAACTTGTCATAGATTTCTGGGCCTTGAGAATAGTCGGTTCTTCTACATCACCAACCACATAGAATTCAAGACCGGCTGCATCCTAAAATATATTAATGTATATATTTGATGATTCTTCAGAAGAGACGTACAATGATCCTCCAACGTGAACCTTAGAGTCACAATGGGTGCTGCCTAGATTTGTTTTCCCATGATAAGTCTAGATATAGTAATCCGGTATGAATACATTTTTAACTAGATGGTACTTGATCCTGTCAATATCAAGGTAATTACAATTCCTACATTGAGTATGAATACAAGGACACTTCAATTTTTTTCTCATCCTTCATTGCACGATGTGTGAGAACAAATTGAATGGGACTCTACACCCCTTCCACGAACACTTTGAACAAATAATCATCTACCCTCTGTTTGCACATACAACTACGATTGTAACTCATCCTATAATTTACTGATTAGATTAATTAATGTTCTATATATAGTCAAAAATAATGAGTGATCGGTGATTGAATTATAGATAAACGGGCAGTATGGACGTGCGTATATATAATGAATGGATTATTGGTAAAGGCCTATCTCATTCAAGAATATGATTTTCGATAATATGATTATCTTAATATTTAGTTTGAGGACCTGAAAATTTCAGCAGCAACTCCCCTTAGTTATATAAGTACACATATACTGCAGTGCAACCGAGAACCAAAGAGAGATAAACGAAAATCTAATAGTTCACAAAACATATATAAAGATAACTACATTAAAATCACATATTCAGACTGTCCAACTAAGTGGACAATTCAAAATTTAATATTGAACTCTCTGTTTGATATCCTAAACAGGTCGTAGGTGTTTGAGCGCGGAAAGAATAATACAAGTACGGAGGTCGTCCATTGGTGAAATCGATTCGTCAGTAACAACTGGAATCTTTTGGTTTGTGAACCACAATATCAATTAACTTGATTTTAATAACTTAACATGCAACACAATTTTTAAAATCACAATTTAAAATATATATTAAACAAAACATTCAAAATCACATTTCAAAATATATATTAAACACAATATTTCAACCCACCATCACATTTTAAAACCTCATATTTGTGATAGGAGAACAACCTCCCAGCCGCCGTCGTAAACCACGTCATCAACCACCGACGTCCCCACAACACCAAACAATCACGACACTAAACTATCCAAAATAAAATGATCGCAAAACTAACTAATCTGCAAATATTCATAGAGGTAAATGACATCCCATAATTAAAGAATGTTACATGATTATCAACATAACATTCAAAAAATATATATTAAATACAACATTAAAAACCACATTTCAAAACCACCACTACATTTTAAAACCTCAAATCCATGATTGGAGGACAAAATCTCTTGACCGACGTTGTAAATCACGTCATCAACATCACCACAGCACCAAACAATCACAATATCAAACAATCACAACAACAATGAATCCATAAATATTCATAGAAATAAAGGTCATCCCATAATTCAAAAATATTACATGAAGTGGTAAATAAAGAAAATATCAACAAGTTCAATTAAACCATAATTATATAATAATAATAATAATAATAATAATAATAATAATAATAATAATAATAAAACCCTAAACTAACTATAATTAATAATGATTATCTAAATAATTATCAATTAAGCCCAATTTTCAAAAAAAATCAAAATTAACCCATAAATTAACCTTAATTGTGTAATTGGTCTACAATTTTGAGATAAATCCTAATTTGGCCATAAGATTTCAATTAAATCCTAAACTAACCCTAATTTTTAAAATCAACCCTAATTATCTAAATAATTATAAATTCAACTCTAGTATTTTAAATAATACTTAATTAAACACTAAACTAATACTAATTTTTAAAATTAACCATAATTCTCTAAATAATTATAATTAATCTTAGTTTTCATTATAATACATAATTAAACCCTAAATTAGCCCTAATTTTTGAAATTAACCCTAATTATATAAATAACTACTATCAGCCTTAATTTTTCAAATAATTCCAAAATTAACCCTAATTATAATTATCCTAAAATTTATTTAAAAAATCTATAAGAGATTCAGAATTTGAATTACTAATTTTAAAAAGATTTCCACTTTATACTTCGGAAGTTTTCCTTGGATTACATTAATTGCATTGTTCACAATCATATCATCTTTGTTGTAGCGAATGTACAATCCTTTACCACTCTTAAAATTGTGACATAAAGTTGACATGTGTATGACACGAAAGTTATAAATGGAATTTTTTAAAAACTTTGTGATAGTTATACAATAAGAAATCCAGAAGGATGAGTATTTCACAAAAAAAAAAGTGAATATCGTATTTTCAACATGTCTCGTATCGCAATTGTTCCATGTACCAATATAAAAATTTTAAAATTTGAATTACTAATTATGTGTGTGATGAAGTTATAATAAAACATAATGTATCAATGTTTTTTATCATAATCATCATCATTTTGACATATCGTAACATTGACCAAAGTATTGACCAAAACCTAAGTGCCCATGTTTCTAGTTAAAATAAATTATGAACTTAGAGTTATTAAATAAAAACAACCGCCAAATAATTATATCAAATCAAACAAACAAACACACTAACTAATTACGAGTTAAATTAAGAATTGGAGCAAAACGTTAGGAAATTACTGAATTGATGAATATTTTTAAAAAAAAAATAGAAATGATTTGAATTTGAAGGATATATTAACTCGGTTAAAGGAAAAGGTTTTAAAAATTATATTTGATTTAATTGAAGTATTAATCCACTCTAATTTTGGAATTTATTTTGTGAATGAAAATAATTATTTGTAGCATTATGGAGTTTGATTTATTTATGGAATCACTTTTCTCTTAGATATTAATATAAATCGTAATGAGCATAATGATAGAAAGTCAATTAGTTGAAGGTTTTATACAAATCTTGTACAAATCTATATTTTCATCCCCATTCTAATAAATATGTCTTAATAATTATATTACATTCATTTCATTCTATTTAAATATAGAATGGTTTAAAAGAACAAGATTTTATAAAATGCACTTGATTTTGATTGAAGTATTAATCCACAATTTCGTAAATTTATTCCGAGAATGGAAATGAGAAATTAAAACATTCATTATTTCGATTTATTTTTGCAATTGTTCCTTAGATATTTATATAAATTGTAATGATAGGAAATCACTTAATTGAATTTCCATTTTTGTAAAATGGAAATGATTTGAATTTGAAGGAAATATCAATTGGGTTGATAAAAAAAAGTTTTATAAAACATACTTGATTTTAATTGAAGTATTCATCCACACATTTCAGAAATTTATAAATCATTAATTGTAATGGCTTAAAGGTGGAATTCCTTAATTGGTAGATCTATGTATATAATGGAAATAATTAATTGAATAGTTTCTTTGATTAAATAATTTATAGTAAATCATATGATATATTGATATTAAATCACATATGAAAATATAAACCAACTATAAAAATTATTAATTTGGACCTTATAATTCATGAGAAGAAACCCAGGAGGCGAGAACAAAATCAGAAAGGGACTGAAAAGCAGTGTTTTGAAAACCGGATGGTCCGACCGAGTTAACTATTGATTATGAACTTGTGAACTACTGATTATGAGTTGAACGTTGTCCCATTAATTATGAATCATGTATCTTATGATGGACATTACGGATATATTTTTAAAAGATCCTATTATTTCTGAGCTCATGGTTTCATTTTAGAACATACTGTAGTGGAATATTCCAATACATGAATATTTGAGTAAATTACATGATGACAAAGATGTATATTTTGTAGAAAAATCTGTTTGACAAACATGATGAGCACCAATGTATGTGATTAATGATTGGTAAATGTGGAAAACCCTATCAATTTTGGGCTATATTGCATGTGATTATTCATCATCAGGAGTTTTAAGAAATCTAAAACAATCAAAGTTACTGAGCTCCGACCCCAAGCTCATTTATACATGGTCAAGCTCGGAATGCTGGCCCCCAGGAAATTAAATCAAGAAGCCATACGTTCCATGTGCACTTCTCAAGTGGCAATCATACCATATAATTCGGCTTTGGTGGAAAGAGAAACACAAGAATGACGATAGCCAGAGGATCTGCAATTATAAGGGTTATACATGCGAAAAAGAACAATGTGAACAGAAGTTGCCTTACGAAGATGATTAATTCAACATGTGAAAGGGTAACCAAGTATCTCTTTCTTAAATCTGCTTTTAAATTATGTTTCATAAATACACAATTGATATCCATGATTGAGTGACGATTACTATGGTTATGATTTGAGTTCTTGATCATTTCTATATATATGATCTTGCGATTATGATTTGGATCTTGTGACCCATTGATTATTCGTCATTAATTAATGTTATTATGTGACTACACTACCTAAGTAATTTTCTATTCTAGAGTATAGATATTTTACCTATTTGATGATTGTGAGCCAGAATGCATTTTTCTCGTTAATTGCCTAGACTTATATATGTAGAGAAACTCTTGATTTTTATAAGGTTATTATTTTCAAGTTAAAACTACTATGAGCAATAATACCTTGTGATAATGTTTTGTAGCCTAAAGTGATAATTTTGACCGTTATGATAATTTCAAATTATGATATTGTTCTCCTCGAACTTAATAGAGTCAAGAGTTTCCAATATATGTTAGTTGAATAATTGCATTATGATGTATCTATTTTAGGCAAAAGATTTATAAAATTATGAGTGAGTTGTGACCTGAGTTTAGTACCATCATATTATGAAGAAATACTGTGTAGCCTATCATTTATGAGTCATTAATTATGGCGTATCATTAATTTATACATTTACTATCGGATATTATATGATATTTTATGCATGAGTTTCATTGCTTAATTGCTTGATATGTTATGAGCTTGATGCTTACTCACTGCTTGATGAGGTTGGTGGGGATGTATTCCGGTCTTGGGCTTTGGTTAGCCTGTCCTCTCTCTGACATAGTTTTCAATTAACATGTTATCACATAGTTGAATAACTAATATTCTTTAGATTATAGATTATGGAAAGGTCATGTTGCCAAGAGACTAAATTCTCTTGAAGTCATTGGTTTATACGGATTTTGAGCCTACCTTGTACTTGTTGCTGAGTGGTCCTAGCGATTAAATTACCAATCTTAATCTAGTTTGACGCAGATTTTGAACCAGAAAGGGGTCCCAGACTTGTGTAGCTTATGACTAGACCGGGTGAGTTCACCCTTTGGGCCATTAAATGGTTTTGTGCGATAAAATTTATGATCTTAAACTGGTTCAATGCAGATTCTGAACCAGACATGGGTCCCCAGCTTTTGCAACTTATGACTAGGCCGAGTGAGCACCCTTTTCGCCATTGAATGGATTTTTATGATTGAATCGCCGATCACATACTGGTTCGATGCAGATCTCAAACAAGAAAGGGTTCCCTTGCTTGAAAAGCTTATGACTGGGTCGGGCAAGCTCCCCTTTGTTCCATTGAATGGCATTGTGTGATTAATTCACCCGTTTTAATCTAGTTCAATTCAAATTCTGAATCATACAGGGGTCTCTGACTTGTAGCTTAGAACTGGTCGGGCGAGATCCCCCTTTGCGCCATCGAATGGTTTTGTGCGATTGAATTGCCACTAGATTTGGTTTGGTGCAGATTTCAAACCAGACAGGGGTTCTCGACTTACGCATCTTATGATTAGAGTGGGCGAGCTCCCCCTTTGTACTATTGAATAAAGTGTGATTGAATCGCAAATCTTAATATAGTTCAGCGCAGATTCCAAACAAAATAGGGTCCTCGTCTTATGCAGCTTATGACTGGGTTGGGCGACCCCCCTTTTGTGGCATTGAATGGCTTTATGCAATGGAATCGCTTATCTTAATCTGGTTCAACATAGAAATCGAATCAAATAGGGGTCCCCGACTTGTGCATCTTATAACTGGGTCAGGCGAGCTCTCTCCTTGCTCCATCAAATGGTTTTTCAAGATTGAATCATCGATCTTAATCTAGTTTGGCGCAGATTCTAAACCATATAAGGGTTCCGGCTTGCATAACTTATGACTTAACTGATCTTTTTCAAGATTGAATCACTGATCTTAATCTGGTTCAATTTAGATTACAAACCATACAGGGTCCCCCGCTTGCATAACTTATGACTTAACTGCGCGAGCTACCCCTTTGCATCATTTAATGGCTTTGTGCAATTAAATCTATGATATTAATCTAGTTTGACGCAGCTTTCTAACTAGACATAGGCCGGCGACTTACTTAGCTTATGACTGGGTTGGGAGATATCCCCCTTTACACCATTAAATCGTCGCTCTTAATCTGGATCGATGCAAATTACGAACCAAACATGGTCCTCATTTTGTGCATCTTATGATTAGGTCGAGCGAACTCTCCTTTAAGCCAATTAATGGATTTATGTGATTGAATCGTGGATCTTAATCTGGTTCGAGGAAGATTTCGGAGCAAACAAGGGTCCCCGACTTGCACAACTTATGATTTAAGTAG
>BMAC01000709.1:67134-83079 GCA_014905375.1 Phtheirospermum japonicum
ATATATATATATATATATATATATATATATATATATATATATATATATATATATATATATAACTTCAATTCTCATGTATCATAGAACACACAATTTTATAAGTCTTTATATCTTCAATTATCATGAATCATGGGGCTCTTCTTTACAGATTTTATGGAAAATAAAGAGGCGAGCTCTTCTTTAGGAGAGGCGAGCTCTTATATAGGAGACGAGAACCCTAGATTGGTAATACGTCTCTTGTCTATTATTTATATAAAGAGGACTCAGGTCTCACTTCTATTCTGAGTGGATTTTTAGATCCTACATTTTTAGCTCTCGCATATCTCTCTCGAACAATATCTGACTTAAGTATCAGAGGGCCTACCCCGAGGCTGTCCGTCTTGAGTTCTGTTTTGCAGGTTGATCAGGTAACCAAGAGTTTATGGAGGGCTATCAGGTCGTCTAATACATATTTGAGATTAGATCTCTCTTTTTTTGTTGAACCATTTTTTTTTTTTGGGGTTACATCAATATTAAAAACTGTAGATTAATAGAATAGAATACAACATTAGTACACACCTTGATCTTATAGAGCATGACATATTGCATGCATCATAAATCTATATTTTTTTGGTCAAAGAGAGTATAATAATATATGATTTCATAAAATAAAAAATAGTTTTTACAAAAGATAATAATAAAAAGATAATTCTTACAACAGTAGTTAATCATAAAATAGGGCAAACACTTGTGTTAGGCCAGATTAACGGGAAATGACCCGTTAGGCCATCTGACCCGATACTATAATGTATTAGTTTTTGTACTGTGATGTATTGATTTTTGTACTATAGTTTTTCATAAATCTTTGACCCGTGCTATGATGTATTGGTTTTTATACTGTAATATTTTTGTATTATGATGTATTAGTTTTTTATTATAATGTATTAATTTTTGAATTATAATTTATTGATATAAAATTTTGGTCTAACGAATAATCTGTTAGTTTGGCCTAATAAGAGTGTTGTCCATAAAATAATTATGGTATATATCTATTTCTCAACATTATGTTTCTAGGCAAGATCAACTAAGCAGAAGTTGGTTTACAAGTCTTTATCAAACAAAACAAATATAGTTTATTGAGTATGAATAATTTATTAGTCCATCTAAACTTCTCAACCAAGTATATCTAGAAGCTTTCAACAACTTTCGAAGAGTAATTAGTTTCTTAATTCCCTAAATCTATATCTATCTATCTATATATATATTAAAGGAGAGGTCTGGAGAGAGAAAAAATGTCACGTAGGATTATTTTCTTTTTTTAGTTTTGTAGAGAAAAAATGACATGTAGGATTATTTTCTTTTTTTAGTTTTGTAGGGATTTTCTTAACATAATTATGATAGATACCTTATTTAATTAATTATGATTTGGTTTCTTTTTTTAATTAAAAAGCCACCTATGATTAGTTTCCTCTTTTAGTTATATAGGAATTTTCTTAACCTAATTATGATATATACCTTATTTAATTAATTATGGTTTGGTTATTTTTTTTTAATTAAAAAGCCACCTAGGATTAGTTTCCTCTTTTAATTATGTTGAAATCTTTTTAATATAATTAGGATAGATACTATAAATAGATACTATAACTAACATTAAAAATAATAAGAACTAATATTATATATATATATATATATATATATATATATATATATATAATATATATATATAATCACTTATATGTTATTTTTAGCTTTCTTTTACGTTTTTTTGTTATTTTTTTCATTTCGAGTCGAACAATATCAAATCAAATTTGTCACTTTTTCTCATAAATAATTTGATCACTTTATTTAATTAAATTATACAAAAATGCCCAATATAATATAATTTGATATTATTTTTATTGGCTATCAACATGTTGTTTATAAAATATTATTACGATTCAACACTTTATTATTTGAATTGATCTCATAAAATAATGTATTTTGTTATTATCTCAGAAATCGCGTAAACAATACAAGTGCAAATCCAACACTAAGTGGAATGAACACTATGACATCAACTACAATATATTTGGAAAAAGATCAACTAATTCCAAAACAAAAAAAGGAAGGCCGCATTTGAATGCAAATGGCTAAACACAGTAATTTTGAAAGCATTTCATGTCATACTTAATATCATTTGAAGTTCAAAATCGAATTTATTCTGTTATGGTGTATTTATATTTTACATACTAATCGGTTCAACATCATTGTAATATTTATATTTTATTAATACTTATACAATTATTTGCTCATTGTGCGGAGGAAAAAAAATATCTTCACATGAAATTGTAGCAGACATGTAATCCATACTGGACATTGAAAACAATATATAAAACAATGTAAGAGAGAAAAATAAATCACGTAGAATTATTTTTATTTTTTTAATTATATAGGAATTTACTGAATATAATTAGGATAGATGCCCTAATTAATATTAAAAATAAAAAGATCATTTCTATACACACAAACACCACCACACACACACCACACACACACACACACACACACACACTATATATATATATATATATATATATATATATATATATATATATATATATATATAATACTTTTATGTTATTTTGGTTTTTATTGTGAGGTTTTTGTTATTTTATTTATTTTTTTTTTTTTATTGTGAGTTCAATAATATCAATTTTTAACTTTTTCTCAAAAGTAATTTGACCACTTTTTAAAATTATATAATAACAACATAATTCAACATTTATTTTATTGGCTATCAAATATTATTACGATTCAATACTTTTTTATTTGAGTTGATTTCATAAATAATGTTTAATATTAATGATGATTTATCTTTTTTAATTATGTAGAAGTTTTCTTAACATAAATAAGGATGAATACCCTAATTAATATTAAAAAAAATTATAAAGATCATTAATATATATATATATATATGTGGTGTGTGTGTGTGTGTGTGTGTGTGTGTGTGTTATTTTCTTTTTTATTGTGAGCCCAACAATATCAAATTCGTCACTTTTTCTCAAAAATAATTTTACCACTTTTTTAATTAAAATATGCAAGATTGCACAATGAAATACAATGCAGTATTTTTTTTATTGGCTATCATCATGTTATTTATCAAATACTACTACGATTCAATACTTTTGATTTGAATTGATTTCTTAAAATAATGTATTTTGTTACTATTTCAGTAATCATGCAAAATAATACAAGTGCAAAACCAGCATCGAGTGGAAATGAACAATGTGGCATTCACTATAATAGATTCGTAAAAAGATCAACTAATTATTTGTTAGTTGTTGGTGATATTGATCCACAAAGTGGTAGCAAGAGAATTGCAGTAGAAAAGAGATCTGATAATTTGAAACGTATCAACGAGTTGCATCCTTCGTACTTTGCTCTACACTATCCATTACTATTTTCATGTGGTGAAGACAACCAAAGGGAAGATATATCTTTTTCTAAACCTCGAAAACCTAAAGGCAAGGGTAAACAATATGTAAGCTAGATGGAGTTCTTTTCTCACCGATTGGATGAAAGAGACACGGAGGTACTCACTATTCTATATAGTCAACGACTCCCACAACAATTTATAATTGATGCATATACGATTATTAAATCTTCAAAATTGTGGTACGTCTGAATTCATCAAAAGAAATATGAGGTGAGAAGTACAATGGGATTGTTGATGTAGTGTTACGAGGTGAAACGGATGGCTCAAGTGTTGGTACTCATGTTGTCTTGCCCGCGACATTTACTAGCGGTTCTTCAGAGGGTCGTTTCCCATAATTTTTATCTATTACTAAATTGTGTAGAATGTTAAGTAGTGTAACCAATTTAGATCTATCAAGTATTTATTCAAATATGTCAATAAATGTAACTATAGGTTCACTATAACATTCTATTAGAACAAATGTGGGGATGTAGAGGATAAAAAGATTGATGAGATCAACATGTATTATGATTATCATTACATTTCTCCATGGGAAGCGGCGTGAAGAATATTAGTTTATAAAATTCAGTATAATATCCAACTATCATGTGTTTAAGTTTTCATCTTCCAGAAGAGCATAATGTATTGTATAATGATAATGATCAGTGAACACAATGAAACGTAATTCGAGGCAAGTAAGAAAAACCGGGAAGCATGGAGTTGTCTTATGTTGAGTTTTCTAAAAACTTTTTTAGTACTAAAAAAAAATAATAAAAGAATGGACACCTAGGAAGCTAGATTTATTTTCATTAATACGAATTTACTATATTTCGCCAAAATTGATAAAGTCATGGATGCAGTACATTTAACCAAGGGTGGTGTATTTCTCATCTATAGATACAGATGAAGCTTTCTACAACTGTTAAATCTAATAGTGAAATTGTTCTTAATGTAATATCTAACGACATAATTTCTCTTCTTATTTCAAAAGGAAGAACTGGACATTCCAGATTTAMGGTTACTTTTAATATTCACCAAGATTTTGATCATTACTGGTACTCCACTTGCAAAATTAATGAAGGATGCGCATGTCATTATTTGGGACGAAACTCCAATGATGCATAGACATTATTTTGAAACTTTGGACAAAATATTGAAAGATGTGATGAGATCGTAAAATAATTATAATACGCAGCTTCCATTTGGTAATAAAATAATAATTTTTAGTGAGAATTTTCATCAAATTTTGTCGGTTGTTCCAAAAGGCACTAGACCAGACATAGTTCACATAGTAATCAAATCTTCGCATTTATGAACTCATTACATAGTTTCGAAGTAGACCAAGAATGTGGTGCTGCAAAGTCACAATTCAGATCCCAATTGTCAAGTTAAAGAAATTTTTCAACTCGATAAATAGTATAAGAGATGTAATAGTTGGAGGACCAAATGAT
This sequence comes from Phtheirospermum japonicum, assembly GCA_014905375.1. Classification (NCBI taxonomy): domain Eukaryota; kingdom Viridiplantae; phylum Streptophyta; class Magnoliopsida; order Lamiales; family Orobanchaceae; genus Phtheirospermum; species Phtheirospermum japonicum. Next base: position 72,019 of record BMAC01000709.1, read on the forward strand.
GTTATCGTTCAAATTGAAATCCAGATTATCTATTARTGAAAGATGATGTTYACCATGTTCCGTCAATTGTGGCGAGCACATATCCACAATTTGGAAAAACTACTGAATGCTTCACTTATTTGGAGGATCGTGCTATTCTTTCCCCACACTTGATGTCGTCGATTTGATTAATAAATATATGATGCCATAAAATGARGGAGAATGTAAAGTATATCTTAGGTCTGARAATACATACAAATCRGATRCAAARATTGACATATTMTAGGACGTCTACTCATCAGAATTTCTAAATACCATTAAATGTTATGAATCCCGAACTATGAGCTAAAACTAAAAATTAGAATTTCACTCATGTTGCTGAGAAATATCGATCATTACCTTGCGTTGTGTAATATTGATTGTTGACTTGACGATCATACTGTATAGTCTAATATTTATCAAGGAAGTAATGCAGGTGAATTGTTGTTAATCCCTAGAATGACTGTCACACCATCCAATTCGAGATTGCCTTTTAAGTACCAATGATGAAAAATTCCTCTGATTGTGTCATATGCTATGATGATCAACAAAATTCAAGTGCAATCTCTCTCTCTCTCTCATGTTGGACTTTATCTGAAGAAGTCAGTTTTTAATCATGGTCAGTTATACGTTGCTATATCAAAGGTGAACAATCGCAAGGGTTTAAAAATATTAATCGACGATGATGAGAATAAATATAGTAACAAAACTATAAATGTTGTGTATAAGGAAATTTTTCATAATTTGTAAGGTACATTTTGTATAATAAAAATTCTTTTATGAATCAGGTTATATCATTTTGAATACTATTCAATCTTTAATTAATATTTAGATGATTTATATATAGGGAGCGGTTATGGTAAAACCATCTCTGGTGTGAGAACCAGTTATGGTTCTTATCGAAAGAGGACAAGCTGTTCAACTTCGTCCACTTGGCTAGACCCCGACACGTGTCCTAGACCTCGTCCGATTACCGCCAAGATAACCGTCGGTTGATTAGGTCAAGGGAGCCGCCCCAACCCTAATCTGGGAACTGCCTCGTAACTGCTATTTCCGCGGATCTTCATGGCCGGGTCGGGACCCGCCCGCCACTTGTTGCCCCAGTCTCACACGGTCAAATTTCGCCCCCGAATTTTCGCCGTGCGCGGCTCGATTGCCCTCTCAATCGATCAGCCTTTTCCCTTAGTTAAGTGCCCCCATAAGCTACTTAACTTATTTTGACGAGAAACTCACCAATTCACTCGTGTATCCCCGCACTCGTTTACTGATGAATTAAAGATAGACAAGCATACGAAATGATTCATAACTCACACACCCGTTGCACGAAAGTAAATCAACACAAGTAATTTATGGGCACCTTGCCCAACTTATATCATTCACCAACAATATAAGAACATAAGCACAATGTACGATTACAAGTTTTATCTCAACCCTATGAGCTAAAACTCTTCTATCTCTCGTCTATTACCCGTGACCAACATAGGCTCACACTTTGCCTATTTATACTAGATAGAAATACCCGCTGGACAACCCCCAGCGGCTAGGTCAACCTATCTAGTTTCCCGCCTAAGGCTAAAAAGCCATACTACCGAGTCATGGGCGTCGCACGCCCATAACAGCCCGATCGTGTGCGGCGCATGCCCCATTACGGCCCACGTTCGCCAGTCAGCCTTTGCCCACGTTCGCCAGTCCGCCTTTGCCCACGTTCTCCAGCCCACTCTTGCCCACGTTCGTGTAATTGCTTTTCTTGCGGATCTTCTCAGCTGGATCTTCGACCCGAACTGACCCGCTTCGCACAAACACAACAAAGCCGCAAGGTGACTGCTTTTTCCGCGGATCCCTTTGATCGGGTCATGACCCGGAGTCCAAATGAACTAAGCCCACCTCAGCCCACTTGTTTTCCGTCCGAATGGCCCAAGGCCTATTTTCAGCCCACGAGTAGACCAACGAGCTCAAGCCCTCTCTCAAGCCCATCGTCGAACCAATGCCGTCACATCCCAACATCAGCCCACGCCTCGTCCAAACCATCCGTCCAAGTGCCGCAAGCTTTCGACACTTCAAGCCCATGCGCCGAGCCCGCTCGTCGCATAAGTCTTCTCGGCGAGTGCCGTCGCATCCCGTCACCCGCTTCTCGCACATGTGCCGAACCCGCTCGGCAGGCTCACGCGCACATGCACATGCGCCGTGTCCGCTTGGCACATTAGTCCCACAATCGAGCACCGTTGCACCTCGGTGCCCTTTTCCCGCACATGTGCCGAATATTCTCGGCACATTCAATCAACCATCAAGCACCGTCTCATCCCAGCGCCTAATGTCCGTAATTGTGTCGTCCCGCTCGACACATACTAATCCGCATCCGAGTACCGTCGCATCCCGGCACTCTTTGTCCGCACATGTGTCGATCCCGCTCGACACATATTTTGGGCATCGTCACATCCCGACGCCCTGTTTCCGTCGTTGGCGCACCCCGTGCGCGCCAACCCGCACCTCCCGGCTAGGCCGGAAAGTTACCCCTGTAACAAACCACCCCCACCAGTTATAACGACGCCCTCGTCGTTGTTCTTTTGACTTCCCGCAAGTCGTTTTCCTTGGCTCCCCGCTGTAGCCATTTTTCCGGCGACAGCCCCATGTGCCTTTTTCGTTAAAGAAGGCCACTCTCCTTCGTCTTTCCTCTTTACCTGCACACAATTTTTCTCAACCGGCATTTTAAGTTTAACGTTCCTCACGAACAACTCACCACCCGGTCTATGTGCCATCTTACCATTCCCCCTGGAACAGCTACCTTTTTCTTTCGATGGAGCTGACACGCACTTGGTCACACCATCATCTTCGCGAATACAGTTCAATAGCTGGAGTGGATTCATTCGGAGTGCAGTGTTATCCATACTCACCGCATCATTATCAGACTCGATACGCATAGCCGCCAACGTTTTCCGTTTCGGACAATCCCGCATCAAGTGATCCATACTACTGCATAGGTAGCAACCCTCGAACCTAGGCTTAGATGAAACAGCCTTTCCTCCGGGACCACTAGCCACGGATTCCACACTCACTGTTGTCTCTTTCACCCTCGAAGCGCTTGCTTTGCCATTGTTGTCTTTCCCGTACGCCTTCTTCCTGAGTTCTTGCGCCGGTGGACTAACAATGCGATAGTCCACAAGTCTATCGGCAGCAGTAATGGCCGTCTGCAAACTATTGACCCCTTGCCGACCCAATTCAGTTTGAGCCCATGGTTGCAAACCTGATAGGAAGTTGAACAGCTTGTCCTCTTCTGCCATGTCACGAATATCCAACATCAACGAACTGAATTCCTTCACATAATCCCGCACCGACCCTTCGTGCCTTAGATTACGCAACGATTCCCTCGCCAGCCACGAGGTATTCCGAGGCAAAAACTGCCCCTTGAGCTCGCGTTTCAATGCCTCCCACGTTTCGATTCCCTCTCGATTGGCATTCACGTCGTCGCTCACTCGAGACCGCCACCACAGCTTGGCGTCCTCAGTCAGAAACATACTCGCCACAGACACTCGCTCCTCCCCAGGAACGTGCGCGGCCTGAAAATATGCTTCCATGTCCCACAAGAAGTTTTCTAACTCCTTGGCACTCCTTACCCCAGCGTAAGGCTTAGGATCCGGCACCCTTACCTTCGACAATGAACGAGCATCGTCGGTTTTCCCTCCAACCGCCTTCTTTAGCAACCGTACATCATCCACGATCGCACCGTGTTTGATTCCCATGGCATTCGTCCGGTCATTGATCTCCTCTTGGCAAGTAACGATTCTTGCCTCAACGAAACTCGGCATATCATTTACCGATTTTTGGAGCGACTCCAACATCGCCCGGAGATCGGAAACAGTTTGCTCCAACCTGTCCAACCGTTCGAAAACTACCACAGGCGTGGCAGTTGCTGGTGGTGGTCCAAAGAAGTTCTCGATGCGCTGCAGTCTCGCCTCGAAAGCAGCCATCTCTTCGCGTCGTTCATCAGTTCTAGAGACACACACACAAACACAGATATACATAACTTAAGTATACATATATAAAATTACTTGTTTAAATATTTTAATACATTTAAAATAATTATTTTTATTTTAGATAAAATAAAATAAAAGATTATCGTGCAACGCACGGATATAATACTAGTTATAACTTAATTATATGGATATATTAAAATATATTACTAACATAAGATAAATATACACAGACGAGTAATGAATATGAAATTTTGATTTTTTATTTACCAAGCATTACTTTTATATTTATCACATGCTCTTTGTAAATTCACATGGTTCGACTTATAATCAGGGCTGTAAACGAGTCGAATCGAATCGAGCTTTAGAGAGTTTAAACTTGCTCGTTTATTATCGAGCTCGAGTTTTTTTTAACGAACATATCGATGGCTCGCGAGCTTTTTCGAGTTTAATCGAGGCTAAACGAGCTCAAAAGATATTAATTATTAATTAAATTATTCTTTACTTTATTAGAAAAATAAATAAAATATTTTTTAATGTATATAATACCCTACTAAGATACGTAAACAAATAAATTTATATATATATATTTCTATATTTTTCATATGAACAAGTATAAAAATTATAATTAAAACCAAATTATTAAGATACGTAAACAAATAAGTTTATATATATATTTCTATATTTTTCATATGAACAAGTATAAAAATTATAATTAACCCAAATTATTAGTTTAATTTATACGAGTTAATAACGAACTCACTCTAAAACTAACTAACGAACCCGCTCACGAGCTAACGAACCGAATACCATGAGTTTAGAATTTACTCGTTTATTACGAACCTTTTTAAACAAGCTCGAGCGAATTTTTATCGAGTAAGATAACGAATAGCTCACAAACTATTCGACCAATTTACACCCTTACTTCTAATATACCAACTCACCAAACATACCCCAACAAAATTCACGCCTGCCGTGCCATTGCGGATTTCAGCATAAGAAATCCCTATTTCCCGCCAACCCATTTGCCGCGAGATTATTACAAAGCCCTAATGGATAATAAATTTTCTCTGAAAAAATCACTGAATATTAGCTCTCTCTATCAGTAATTCGTGGGCTTAAGCACAAGGTGAGCTTCACTTGCACTCTCCGCGATTTGCTTACTTGAGTTTGTTTATGCAGTTTGATTTCATTTTCATTCATTCAGTTTAGGTTATTGTGGAATCTCAGGGATTTAGCCTCTTTCTGCATTTTGTTTTCTAATTTCAATTTCGGATAGTACATGACCGATTCAATTTGATGTTTTTATTGCTCGAGTGTAAAGGTTGTTGCCTTTGTTTGTGCAATTCTTGTTTTAGTTGCTTATAATTTAGAGCTTTATGCGGTGGTTTTCACCATTTCCGAGATTTGTTGTGACGTGGTACTTCAATTAACAAGAACTTGAGTGTTTCTCATTTTAATATCTGTTAATGCGTTAGATCTGAAGAATTCACCTTTAACATTTAGGAAACAGAGAACTAGGGATGCTCCCCCTCTCTGAAGAGTTTACCTTAATATGCTTCTTTCTATGGGTTTAATGTAATGTCTTTATTTATTTATTTATTTTGTTTTGGGGGTTGGAGTGCTATTATAGTTGACCATAAGTTATTAATTTGCTGCTCATACATTTCCATGATTACTATGTGCTCGAAGAGTAAAGTTTGTGTGTTTCTATTGGTTGGTGGTCTTATTCCAGCTTCCATAATTTAGACTTATGAAAATGATTTTCTTGGCTGTCTTCATGGAAAATCAAGGCTAACTTCCATTTTCTGTTGTCAAATCTGGCATCATATTCTGTACCTTCGGTTTGCTTGTCTGCACTGTCGGTCTATCACCAATTTATTGCTTCTTTAAGCACGTGAGATAGCACGGAGAGAAGAAACTTGTCCATTTTTCCTACAATAATGGAGATAAGGAGATGTGGGCATACACATTTCATCCAAACTATAAGCGGTGGTTTGGAGATTAAAGTTCACAATACAAATTCTCATGGGAGGCCAGCTCTTTCATTTAAGAATTTGAAGGATGTATGTGAGCGTATCGATGTCAAAACACTCCAACAACCTCGTACAGTTAACTCTCGTAATACGCAAACAGGTTTGGCGATGGTGGATAGATCATCATGGGAAGTAAAAACTGAAACAGATGAGCTTGTTCCTCATCCCAATGGTTTGGACAATGATTTGGATGATATGACCACGTTGAGACACCTTAAAGATAGCTTCCTAAAAAATAAAAGGAGATTTAGTCATGATGATGAAAATCCGGTCAAAGATAAATCCCATCTTGATTTGCCGATGGTAGATAGGACATTAAGGGAAGTCAAATTAGAAAAAGATGAATCTGACAATGGTTTGGATAGTGACTCGGATGATGCCACCACACTGACACAACTTAAAGAAAGGTCAATAGAAAAGAAACGAAAACTTGGTGGTGGTGAGGAGCATACTACGCTGGCATGTTCAAATGAGAGTTCAATCGAGGATGAATCCAATCTGAACGAGCCCATTATCAATTTGAAATCAAAGAATTTGAGGAGAGTGAAGGGCGGTGTTGATTCTTCCTCAACCATTGCCTTTAATGTTAAATGTGAAGTAAATCTTGTTTCTGAAGGTTCTCAGCAAGTTGGTAGTAACTTAGGCCCAGTTATTTGTGTCAAAGTCGAGGATGATTCATCCTTTTGCAATAATGAGGTACCATGTCCAGGTGGTGAAGTGTCAAATGGGATTGAATTTAGAAAATCAATATTCTCCGCGGAAGAATACGGAAATTGTGTGACTAATGAGATTTCCTATGATCATTTGGACGGCATTGAGCCCATTTCTGTGTCTGTTCCATCGGATGGCACAGTTGGAAAGTTAGAAATTCCAGAATTGCGTTGCCACGAGGTTCTGGAAGAGATATCTGAGCAAAGTAATAGTTCAGGTGTACAAGATCTTGCTATGGCTTCTACTGACTGTACAATTAGATGCATTGGATTGTGCGATGGATCGGATATTGTTCAGCTTGAGGACAATTTTAAGGAAGATAATTCTCTAATTTCCCCCGACAAGAATTGCAGCTCTTCCCAAGATTCTATTATTTCCTCGAAGACTGATAGCAATTTAGTTCCAATGATCATACCTGACGCGGAGCATCCAGTACTGCGTAGCTTGGATGACCTAACGGAAAATGGCTTGAATTGCGGAACTAATATAAATGAGGGATTATTTAAGACTGAGGAGAGGGCATCTCTGAAGAAACAAAGTTTTGGTTGTGCTGATACAGTTTCAACAACAGAACCATGTCGGCCTCCAGAAAGGCTTCTTTCAACGCGAAAGGTTAGAAGCAGTTTACGTCTCTATAGTTTTGTTTTGAATATATATGTATTATTGCTGGAGCCATTTAAGTTTAGTGGTTTAAATTTCAGGTCATCTCTCCTTCCTCTCAAGAGCAGTTATGCTCGGTGATGAATTCAGCTGAACCATTCAATGATATTAACCAATATGGTAAGTGAAATGCATAAATTTCTTTGATGATATAAAGGATGTGTATTATCCATCCATGATTGAATTGAACAACTCTATTCTGGTGATCAAAGTAGTTTAATGATGAGACGACTTCTTTAGAAAATATCCAATATACCATATTTATGTGCAGAGAGATGCTTTTTTTAACTGCAAAAAAAGGGGGGTGGGGGAGAAAGTGATTGCTTGAGGTTGAAATTTGACAAGCTTTTCTTCAAATGTTATTACTATAGCAATAGTGGGGAAAAATTGAGATGTGAGCTTGTGGTGTTTAATGGAATTTTTTGGGGAGGTTTGCAATTTTGCATAAATATTCTCAATCCAACATCTTTGCTTAAAAAATAAGAGTGAAATTAAAAAAGGAAAAAAAGAGATCAATTAAAACATATCTGTTCTCTTCCTCCTCTAAATCTTCTATATTCATCTGCGATATTCTTAATCATCCTTTTCAATATTCATCTCCTCTGTGAAGCAGAAGGAGAAACTGGGAAAAAAGCTTCATCTGCAAGATCAGAAATCCAACATGCTAAAATAGCTGTCGTTAGCCAGAGAAAAGTCTACATAAGTTCCAGACATATCATAAAGAAATCTCAAGACGCCAAATTCAACCTCGAGGGCCCCCGTTTCACCCGCGTTCTACCTAATCTCAGTACTGAATGTACATCCATTCAAGGCTGTTCTGAAAGTGCTATTGCGTTCTCGCAGCGGCAGATGCAAGACATGGAATCTCTTGCATTTAAACTGATGGACGAGTTGGAATCCATGAAGGGCATCGTAGAACAAAAGTTGCTTTTTGAAGCACATCGCAATGTTTCCTTAAAAAGTGATGCGGATGAGGTATGTATGCTGCATGTGTGGTTTGCTTTATGTTTCTATTATTCTGCCATAGTGTTAATTTCAAAAAGTACCCCCTAGGGTTGACCTAAAGAAAAAAGAAAAGCTAGACCAAAATTTTTAAAATATTTACAGCTAGCTGAAATTTTTAACTCTGAATCAACCTCAGGGGTATTTTTTGTATTGGAGAAGTTGGCTGTTTTGTTTTTTCTTTCCATAAACGGGTACTTTTTGCAATTATCCCTTTTGCCATATTCTAGCAGATGGCACAAATTGTTTCTGGTACCCAACATTTCTGTCGATTTGCAACTACTCTTTCACTTATCACGTCTGCACCCTAACATTTTACTAAATCGTAGTATGTGTGACAAAAGTTGGGATTTTATTTTGCCCCTCCTAATTTTCATTAACCTTCATTTCTTAAAGAAATGTTTTTCCAAGATGGCATAGCATTTGCTGCTTTTATGCAACTATAGAAAACGGGTATATTTCTTGGATTAATATATTACTTTCTTTACAGGTAAAATCAGCGATTCGTAGCGCTACAAAAGTGGAGGAAAGAGCACGAAAGTGGCTATCCACAATGTCCAGGGACTGCAAACGTTTTTGTAAAATAATGGTTGTGCACTGTGTTCCTCTGTCTTTATCTATATTCCTTGAATTAGTTTGGAATAGTGATTAATTTTGCTGAGAGTTGAAAATGTTGGAATATCAAGCACCCCTACCCCTAAAATTGTCGGTTTCATATGGATGAGCATTTAGTTACAGAAATGGAACACTATTGGGTTTCTTAATAACATACATTTTTTTTAATAAAGTGCGAAATTATTATTAAAAAAGAAGAAAACCGTTTATACATCTTATTCTGATTATTTTGCCTCTTTGCTGTAGAAAATGACTCCAAATGCCAACACTGGTTCCAAAGATGCTGTGCCAAGGGAGAACAGAAAGATTGTTTTTGCCGACGAAACGGGTGGAAAGCTATGTCATGTCAAGTTTTTTGAAGCTGTTGTGACCCCTCCTGTATCGGACGGTGTAATACAGTAAGCCCACTAGATTTTGTTTTGAGGCAATTATTTTGTATTCTAGTATCAAGGATTATGTATTATTCCATGTATTTATCTGTTGTTACCTTATGTCTATCTGATTGATAAGTGATCTGCATACTGAAATTTCCATTTTCATTTGAGACTTTGCATATTGTTTGCAAACTCTTGGAAGAAAAAATGTTTGTTAGCTTCTAGTTGGAAAAAAATGAGGGCTGTCTCATGTATATATATATTTTGGGTGGGGGTGTTAAAAATCTTATGGCAAAAAATTTGGTTGAACCGATGGAAACATGAATAAACAATTGAGGACAAGTAGAACTATGTTGATTATTCTACGGCATTGAGTTATTGACTGTTTTGAAACCCCACGTACTTGCTATCTCTTTCTCGACTAGAAACTACAGTTTTACCCTTCGTGGCAATATCTGTCTTTTTCTTACCCTTACCTACAAAAGCACAAATTTGAGATAAAACACACATGATTCAACACCTACATGCCACATTAATTTGAGATAGTGCATATACACAGACCACATAAAAACTAATATTCATCCCAAAGAGCCTTGAAAAGTAAGAGAAGCACAAAAACACTAACAGAGAACTTCCAGATTTTGTAGTTGAGGAAATACCATTTTGAAATATCAATCTCCTGTTAGTAGAATTTACAGTGAATGATAACATGTTGATGATTAAAGAAAGCATTTCAGTATATTTATGTATAAAACAAACAAATGAATTATTATGTACAGTTTGATCCTTATATAAATGTAGGCTTTTCTTTAAAAGAAAAGTGTTAGAAAAAAGAGAGAAAACATACCAGCATTCTTATTTGGCAAATCCTGAAGATCAAAAGGCATAGAAACTACACCTTTTTCCTTGTTGGCAATACCTGCCTTCTTTTTACCCTTCCCTACAAATGAACATAATCGAATTCACACACGAGGAATTTAAAAACTTTGCCATTATAACTGAACCATGTATACAATAACACACATAATTTATTGACCAAAACATAATAAATTTTGTGGTGATTGAAAATTCAATTTCAATTAGTCTAAATGCTAAAATCACACATCAAACTAAAAAGGCAAAAAGAAATGAACGGAAAAGGCTCATCTAGAATGATTTGCATGTTTTCATACATGGGATTTTGCAACGGAGAGGGAAAAGGGCGTTTTGGGGGATTTTGCAACGGAGAGGAGAACGGAGACGAAAATGGCGAGAGAAAATGGAGCTTACAATGGAGAGGAGAACGGTTTTCTGTGTGATGAAAACTGAGACGAAAATGGCGAGAAGAAAACGGAGCTTACAATGGAGACGAAAGGGCTTGATGTGTCCTGTGCAAAATGACGCGATTATTCAGAAAATGGAGAGAAATGATTTTATTACAAAATGACCACCGAATATTTTAAAATTACAAAAACACCACCGAGAATTTAATTAAAAATGGTAAGAAATGAGTGGTTAGGATTCATTCTTATTTCTCACCTACGGATCTATTCTCACACGATCCTATACCTATATATTATATATATATATATATATACTATATATATATATATATATATATATATAACTTTAACTCTACGACATTGTGAGTTAGTTGACTATAGGGATTAGTTAATGTTCCAACTTCATATCTATACC
>BMAC01000709.1:102935-121805 GCA_014905375.1 Phtheirospermum japonicum
TTCATCAAGGTGCAAGACAAAGGGATGGAGGAGTTTGTTAACAAAAGGAGAGGCTGATAAAGGCCCACAAAGAGAGAATGTTTGAGCTTAGGCGCATATGSCCCAAGCAAGAGTCCATATGCCCCAACCCTAATTAGGAACTAACTAACTACTATTAAGTATAAAACATGGGTATAGGAGCCATCGAGATTTTGTTTTKTTTTTATTTTTAATCCACAAATAGAACAGTTACAAATGGGCACATTTGGTGTTTGATGGTATTCTATACAAGATTCAGTGCATCGAGAGCCTTCGTGCGATAGATTTTCCTTGGTCAAATTTTGGGTAGTTATTTACTTAACTCTTTTTTTTAATAGCAATTCTTTGGTTTATTTATTATATGTTTGTTTAATTATCTATTATGCAGCAAAAGTCTGATCAACTCAAAGACATGCGCAGGGCATTCATGGGAGAGCAAACACTGCCAGAAACCATGCGTGCGACACCGCGCTAAAAAGGTGCAAAATGAACTATAGTTTTTATAAGATACTGTGATACAAATATATGAATGTATGGATTTAAACCTAGCCTCGCATGTGATTTAAAATTTTTTTTTTTTTGAGGTATTTTGAATTTCCTTACACCTGTTAGTTTGTAGAAGAATATGGAGAATTTGGGATTGTGGAGTCATTGGATTGGGGACATATTTTGCCCTATTTCTTGAAACTGCATTGTTATTTGACGAATTTCCTTATTATGCATATTATTTTTCTTGTTATTTATTTATAAATTTTAGATAAGCTTGACTTTCTTCATTGTATTTTTGTAGCTTTAAAGAATTATAACAAGGTTCGATCAAAGATAAAATAAGAGTTAATTGCTGATGAACGCGCACGGCGTGAAACATTAAAAAAGAGAAGGGCAGGTATATTGAAAAACTGGATGAATTGAAAATTTTATGGGGCGTTGTCATTAACGGTGAAGAAGATTGGAACGGTTGATCATAGGATTGCAGGTATTGAGCCCTTCTTAGCCCGACACTGTTGGAATTGTATCTTAATTTAAAAAGTCTATTTATATCCTCATTTTACAGATCTTTACTTGATTACATGGAATGAGTACTTCAACGATCATTTGTTATTATTGTGTAGTATTCTGATTTAGGCCTAATTTTGTATGAAAGTTCTACCTTTCTACTTTACAATTGTTATGTTGGATTGTGTTTCAGAAAAGTCGACCCTGCTGGGAGATTATGATGTGAGTTGTTTGTGTTAATTTTCTGAATATTGTTGTGATGTTTTTGCTGTGACTGATTCAGTTTGAAGAAATTCTAATTAATTTTGTGAATATTGTTTTTGCTGTGACTGGTTCTGTTGAACTTTTGTAGTCTGATGTTTTTGCTGTGACTGATTCCTGTTCTGGTGGTGAACTGCATTTTTTGAATATTGTTGTGTTAACTCTAATTAATGTTTTTGTATTCTTGTTTATTTATTTGTTAATAAGATTTGCTGTAAAAGATTTTTTTTAAAAAAGCTAGCAAATAGATTATAAGATGTTTTTAATAACTTTATGGGCTCCACCAAAACATAGCCTATTTTCATCATTTTATTAATATTATTTATAACACTTATTATTTCCCGTCATTTTTCATTAGCTACATTTGCATTTTTCTATTGACCTGCAGGCACTCAATATGGAACAACCTTATTCGGACGAGGAAATTGATGATGTACGTAGACGTTGGGCTGAGTGTTTCTTAGAGTTCATTGCTTGACCGCCATGTAGGTGCAATATTTTGGTGTGTAAGAAACAAACTATTTGTGGATAACTTGAATGGTAGAAAAATAGGTACTCATCAACTTTTGTGGATTTCTATTTTAAGACTTGGTGATTGTGTATTTGGATATACTTGGAGATCGTGTATTTGGATACTTGTGTTGTTGACTTGGTGATTGTGTATTATTGTTATTAATGACATATGTTGGTGATCTTGGGATTATATAAATGAAATGTGTTTTGTGATTTAATTAGGTAACTAGAATTTTGATATATGAGCAGGCCTAGAAAAGGAAATATAAGAAATAATAATCTGGAATGAATTTCCAGAAATGTAAAAATCTAGAACGGTTATTCAAAAAACCGTTCTAGAACACAATATTCCAGAATGTCTGTTTTAGAGACGTTCTGGAAAGTATACATATTCAAGAACGTCTGTTTTTCGCGATGTTCTCGAAAGTATACTTTCCAGAACGTTCCTTTTTCAGGCATTTTTAAAAGTATACTTTCCAAAACGCCTGTTATTGAAGACGTTCTCGAAAGTATACTTTCCAGAACGCCTGTTTTTGGAGACGTTCTCAAAAATACATTTTCCAGAACGCCTGTTTTTTAGCCGTTCTGGAAAATATACTTTCTAGTACGCCTTAAAAATGGACGTTCTGGAAAGTATATTTTCCAGAACGTCTTAAAAAAGGACGTTCTGGAACCAGAGCTGCAAAATTGACTTTCTAGAATGGCTGAAACTTTTTTAAGAACGTCTCCGAAAAATCGTTCTTGAAAGTCTGACAATCAAGAATGCCCTGCTGAGGCGTTCTTGATTGTCAGACTTTCAAGAACAGCTCCATACAGAACGCCTCAGCAGGGCGTTCTTAATCTGCAGAAACAAGCGTTCTTAAAAGCTGTTTCTGCACTTATGATGGAACCAGAGTCGGGGGAAGCGAAGATGGAACTAGAGCCGGGGGCTTCAAAGATGGAATGGAGTTGGGGTAGAGAAGATGGAATCGGAGTCAGTGGATGTGAAGATGGAACCAGAACTGGGGGCTGTGAAGATAAAATTGTGGGCTCCAACATTTTCTCCTTCATATCTGTCAAGTCTTTTCATATAGTGTTCAGAAACAATAGACATGTCCCTTTAAAGTAAGAGGAAAATCTCTTGCACATGCTGGAAGTGAAAAAATGAGAAATATCAGAAGTGACACTTATAACACAAAAAGTGACAGTAATATAATGTAAAGTGACGGTAATATTAGGAAAAGTGACAACTATTATAAAAGTAAAAAAACTCACATCTTTTGCATTTTTCTGAATCTCTTTATTTGAAGGCAGGCACAACGATAATTTGAATTGTATAAATTGCTGGCCATTTTCATCATCTCCCACAATGATTCCATCATTTCTTTCCTCGTTCTGTGGTTTTTCATTGATAGCATTCTGAGGTTCTGAAATTGGGTAGATGTCCACCCACTCTCCTTGTCCAAACTCTCCAGCTCGTTTCTCTTCTTTAACTGTCGTTCGGATGCTTTCGGCAGTCCAATGTTGAATGAGCAGCAGAGAAGATGGTTCGGCTTTCCCCTTCCATTTCAACCTATGCAAATAATTAATTTGCAGAACCAACACGCACCCACTTACGTGTGTTGCATTCTTTTTATTGAACTTGGTAACCAATCTACAAAGCCTATCCAAAACAAAGGAACACCAATCGAACTTGGGAATCGCCTCCACGTCAACCAATGATTTTTACACATTAAAATCAACCTTCCCATTTGCAATCGGTGCAAGAAAACTCGATAAGCTCACCAACATAAACAGCCTTATGAAATCATCCCCACCTTCTCCAACTTTTTAAAAAAGCAATAACTTCAAAGATGCAATAGAGAAGACTTCACCAATCCCACACCTCATCTTAAGATCCTTCACAATCTTCGCATCCTCTTTTGTTTTGCAAAGCACCACTTGCCCGCTATTCCTAGGAAGAAGAAATATATCATAGATATCATCAGCAGTTACAATGAACTTCTTGTTCGAGTCTATGTTCAACATCCGACTCATCCCATTGAACCTTCTAACCAACCACCCCAACATCTCGGTGGGCAGCTGCATCACTTTCATTTTTAATAAGCCCCCGAATCCAACCTTCTTAATATCTTCCTTTCTTTCTGCTGATAGTGCACAAACAACATCGAACAAGCATTTAAGTCTACTTTTGGATGCAAACTTTCTGCAGAAAACCCAAAAAAATAAAAATATAAGGACAAAAGTGACAAAAATGTAAATAAGTGACAAATATAAAGTAATAAGTGACATAAAATAAGATCAAAAGTGACAAAAAAAGGTAATAAGTGACAAATATAAAGTGATAAGTGACATAAAATAAGGTCAAAAGTGACAAAAAAGCGAATAAGTGACAAATAAAAGTTAACAATCACCAAAAAACATCAAAAGTAACCAAAAATAAAGTCAAAAGTGACAAATAAAAGGTCAAAAGTGACAAATAAAAGGTAATAAGTGACAAACTATAGAATAAAAATAATAATAGTTCAAAAAAAAAATTACTAACCTCTCATCATCTTCCGTTTTTGCCTTCAATTTGTTTTCCATGGTTTTCTTCACTCCCTTTAAAACTACAACTTCATCCTTCACTGGTACAGCTTGATCCTTCGCTGTTGTACTTTGCGCCTTCAGTTTCTTCACTTGTTTCATTTTTCCAGATTTATTAACTCCCTCAACAGACGGAGTTTCTTCAATTGAAGATTTGGCAGGTTCTGCAGTTTCTTCAACTGTTGCTTTTTTTTTTCATTTTCTTTTTCTTCACTTGTTTCCTTATTCCAGATTCCTTAACTCCTCAACAGACGGACTTTCTTCGATTGCAGATTTGGCAGGTTCTACAGTTTCTTCAGCTGTTGATTTTTTTTTGCATTTTCTCAGGTTCATCAATTGCATGTTCATCTTCTTTTGAAGTTTCCTGACCGAACCATTTTTTCACAATGTTTTTTCTTTTTTCACCCTACGTCGGTCGATTGTGATTCTTCATCGGCTCAGCTTCTTCAGTTGCAACTTCGGCTTCTTCAATTACAAGTTCAGTTTCTACGATTGGAGGTTCACCTTCTTGAATAGCCGGGTCAGTTGTTTTTGGAGATTCTTCGATTGAAACTTTTTTTTACCAGTTTTCTTTTTTTACCCTTCTCCACCCGATTCTGATTCTCCATCGGCTCGTCTGCTTGAGTTGCAGGTTCAACTTCTTGAGATTTAGGTTCAACTTTGTTTGTATCTTTGTCACTTGTAACTTTTTTTGGCTTTTCTCTTTTTGGACCCCTCACTAGTAGTTTTAGATTCTTCGTCGGCTCAGTTGCTTGAATTGCAACTTCAACTACTTTCGGAGTTTCTTCAGTCATCATTTTTTTTCTTGCATTTTCTTCTGTGATTGATCTTTCACTGGCTCGTGCTTCCTTTTCCTCACGAACTTCTTCTATCCCATCTAATAAACAAATGCACACAGGCAAGTATCAAATATAAACTTACTAACCAACACACAAGGATAAGCTACTATCGACTAGAATGAACAAGAATACTGATGAATTGGAGACCAAATACCCTATTATACCAACACTACCCATCCCCCACCCCTCATACATAGATGAGCAGAAACAACATATGAAGAGGAGTGGTATGCCTGCCCTAAAATTGCTACATTAGGAGAATTACTGATATTCATAGCATTCTGCACGTGTTTAGTTTTTTATCATCAATTTCATCATAAAACAAGGTTAGTTACAAAATATATTCCTCAAGGGCACTTTCTGTAATCATCCCCCAAACAATTAAAAATGATATAAGTATAAATCCCACTCAAGCAGCATTTATCAATTAATCAGGCAGTAGAAACCCATTTTCATTGCAATGTTTTGAAGTAGAGCATTATATTGTGAAGACCTTTAGCATTATTTAAGCTGTACAATCTGATGTGTACTGTCCGCCTAAGACAAAGAAAGAATCTATAAATAATAGCTTTAGCAGCCTAAACTTCTTGTTTCACATGTCCACTAAACTGCAGTATTCTATGAGCTATCTCCTAAGAAGTCATCTGAAGTAGATAATACGAGAAGGGGAAAAACATACACTGAAGCATTAGAAGGATTAGAAGCAGATGGCTCCAGGGGACCATCCATTACTGTCAGTGTTGGTCTTACTGCCAGTTCTTCAACTAATGAAATCCCCAGACCAACTCTACCCATCTCCCCACCCCTCATCCCTCACGCGAGTGACATCAATTATATGCTAGTGCAACATCAAATTTGCTAACAAAACATCAATTATATGTCACAAACTAAGCAAACAAACAAAAGAAGCAATAAAGCCCTAAAGATTACAATTGTAAAACTCTGAAAAAAAATAAGAGCGCACCTTCGAGAATGTCACGATTTCGATTCAAAGTAGCGGTGCGGTGCGTGAGGTCGGGATCCTATAGTTCTCCGGCGAGACGACTCAAAAATCGTGGCGAAACGATTCTTTTTGCAGAATTGGTTCGGAGAACTTTTTTACTGAATCAGGCAATGATTTTATGCTGAATACAGTGATATACTCCAGTGACACGAGGCGAATCCGGCGAGACAAGGCGAGTCCGGCAAATTGATTTTTTGGAGAGAAACCGAAAGAACGCGATTTTTTTTCCTGAGAAAGCTATTTCTTTTTCATGAAAATTCCCAAATGCAAAGGTCTGTGATTGTTTTAGTTTTCGTCCGTTTTTGTTTTTTTTAATATGAACCCAATTTCATTTGGGTCGGATTTGGATTGAGGGTGGGTCGGAATCCATCACACAATACAAAAGACATGTATTGCTATCACATTTGAGTGTTTGTCTTTGCAAAATGTATCCATACTCGCTCCAATGAATGAGAAGCGACATAAGCTCAACTTAATTACCAACTAATCAATATTTTCAGCATCACAGGCCCTTATGCACGAGCTTTGTCTAGTTCGTGGGCCAAAAACAAAAGGCCCAAACAAAATCTGAATACGGGGTCTGAATAACGCTTGCAGAGCAATAAACAGTCGACCCCCAAGTAAAAATGGCGGGAATACCTGGCGCCATTTTCCGCAATGCCCAATTCCCGATGATTTTTCGTCCATTTAATTCCGTTTTTGTTCCAAATACTCTCGTAATCTGCAAACTCAATAGAAGCAAATCTCGTAAAATCTCCTATTTTGCGATCAGTATGGCTCAAGCAGCGGAAAACCCTAATCGCAGCCCCGAGATTGAAGAACCATTGCCGAAAATTCAAAAGATCCACGGAAACGGCGTTTGTGTAAGTGAAGCACTTGGAGTCGCTCCATTTTTAAAGGTAAAAAAGCTCTCTGAGAAAGCGGTTTTACCTTCGAGGGGTTCCTCTCTTTCTGCTGGCTACGATCTCTCCAGGTATAATCTGTTTATAACACCCCTGAATTGCAAAGTATATTTATTTTTATTTGTTGGTATTTAAAATCTGATATTATTGGCATGGTATTACAGTGCAACGGAGACTAAAGTTCCTGCTAGAGGCAAAGCGCTAATACCGACGGATCTCAGCATCGCTGTTCCTGAAGGAACCTATGCTCGTGTTGGTAATTTTCAAGTCCTCTTTTTGTAGTTTTTGCCTTTTTCTTATGATGAATATTGCAGTTTAGGTTTTTAACTATTAGAGTTTCGCGGATTGGGTAAAATATCCATAGCTTTTTTAAAATATATTTATATATATGCCAAAAGTTGTCTCCATATTTTTTACCAAATCCAATTTGCTCTTATGAACATCCTCTGACTTACATATTGATGTGACAATAACTTCACGAGAAAAGAATTGACTTGGAACTTCTTGATTTTAGTTGCTAGATAGCTGGAAATTCATGTTTTTTTTTCCGAACACGGTGGAAAGAGAATCTTGCCTTTATGGATATCATAGTTAGCATGTCAATTAGGACACAAAAAGAATAGAAACGCACACATGATTTTTCTGAAGGATTTTGTAGTTCTTGACAACCAAATGACTTAACCCAGCCTGCACCCCCAGCCCAAACCTGCCCCTGCCAGCCCGCCCGGTTCAACCCGACCCGGCCCACCCATAATTTCAGCTTCCCCCCCTCTTCTTGCTCCCATCTGGCCCCAGCCCTTTTGCCTCCCCTTCCGGCCCGGTTCAGCCCGCCCTGCTCAAATTTTCACGTTTCCCCCTCTCCTTGCTCCCGTCCGACCCCAGCCCTTTCGCCTCCCCGAATCCTCTTGCAATCCTTCCGGCCGCCCCCTCCCCTCTTCTAAAGAAGAAGAGAAAGAAGGAAAAGAAGAGGTGGAGAAAGTCAAGAGGCGCTACCGAGCATTCAATAGATCACGACTTGCTTGTTGTAGCTTATTTTTACCTTTAGCCGGCTTGTGGCTTTTAGTGTTTATTAACGTTTTGATCTGTACGAAAGGTTTTCTTCTTTTAATAATATTTCGCACTTTATTTAAAAAAAAATTGCAATCTGGATTTCAACTAAAATTGCAATTTGGACTTATGATTGATCAGTTTTTTTTTTTTATCTAAATTGATGGGTTTTATCTCACAGGCTAAATTATGTCTTATTTCTTGATTTTGAATTTCTCCAGCGCCACGATCCGGGTTTGGCCTGGAAGCACTCGATTGATGTCGGGGCAGGGGTGATTGATGCGGATTACAGAGGACCAGTCGGAGTGATTTTGTTCAACCATTCGGATGTGGATTTCGAAGTGAAGCCCGGAGATAGAATTGCACAGTTGATAATTCAGAAAATTATGACCCTCGAGGTCAGTGAGGTGGATGATCTTGACTCAACTGAGAGAGGCTCTGGGGGATTTGGATCTACTGGTGTTTGATTATTATTATATCTCTAATTTGGTTATGTAATTTTCTAGAATACTTTGGTTTTTCAAGTCTCGAGCATCAGTGTTGTTTTGGAATGGGTTTAAGCCAAGACTTTGGTTATAGTCAGGTAGACGTAGACTTGAATAATGATTTGTAGTTCTCGGCTATCTGTGTAAGTCATTTTGTCGACCACGTAATGGGTAAGTAATATGTTCCTTTGGTATGTTTTTCTGGGCTGTCTCTAGGTAGACGTGTTGATACAGTTATAACGGCCGGTTAATTAACCGGCAGTTAATAATCGGCGATTAGGTTAACCGGTTTTGGCCTAACCGTAACCTAACCGGTTGAGAACCGGTTAAGGTTACGGTTAAACCGGTTAACCGAACCGGTGGTTAACCGGTTAACTGCCGGTTATATATATATTTTTAAATTTAAATAAAATTTGAAAAATTAGCCGTTTAACCGGTTTAACCGCCGGTTAACCATCGGTTAAACTCGTCAATTAACCGGTTTAACTGTCGGATTTTTTTTTTCTTTTTTTAACTTTGGTTAATCGGCGGTTATAACCGCCGGTTACGGTTAGAGGTTAACCTTAACCGTAACCTAACCGTCGGTGGCCGGTTGACGGTTACGGTTTTAACCGAAACCGGCGGTCAACGGTTAACCGTAACCGGTCCGGTTATTAACCGCCGGTTAGGCGGTTAACCTTAACCTAATTAACACCTGTATCTCTAGATAATATATTTAAGCAATCTGCAACTACTGATGCCATGGAGTTTTACAACTATAGGTCTCTTGACTTAATGTTCCAATTGAGTTTCTCAATTCTATTTATCTATACATGCTACGTCTACTTGACCTAACAAGTACAAAGTCAAACACTAATTGGACTTTAGGATATTGGTTGGGAATATTTGGCCACAATTTACAACCGATCAAACAAAAAGTACACGGTTTCGCGAAAGCATTAGCTAATTCTTTTTTTTAAATAATTGTTGTATACTTGTTTGTAATGGTTCTACGAATGGGTTGTATCATGTATGTTTCAGCCTAGACTTATTAATAGCTTTTAGGGTAAATTCCATTAATTTTAGGTTAAGTAACCTAAATTTGTAAAGTATCAAGATCAGTACCATAAGTTGTATTTTTGTCTCAATTTTCACACCCACTTTAACTTTCCGTTAAAAATTGACGGTTCCAACAATGAGGCAATTACAAAAGGCACACAAAAAAAGGGTCAATCAGGACCCAAAGAATTATAAAACACTCAAATCAATCCCAAAATACTTAAGTGACCAAAAGGCCATCATTCCCTAAACCCACCAAAAATCTGCCTCGCCAATCAACACCTCACAACCGCCGTCGCCACCGCCTAATAGTCCACAGGAAACACTTGACTAAGTAGAAAAGGAGGCCGAACCATAATCGCTGACACAACGGAGAAGAATTAACCAACGGGCAAACCCACTAGTCAATTCCGCACGTGCCGCCAGCGATTTCGGCACCCACAATCAAGTGTGCAACAATGACGCCGCTGGACTCCACCATCCTTTTCCCAAATTTCCGACAACCCAAAACCAGACAATGACTCGATGAGAGGAGTATAGATACCGTTGAGGCCAAAGTTAGCCGCCGCCATCTGGTATGTGTGGGTGTTTCGCCCGGGAAATTTGCCTCCAGAGAACCTACACATTCGCCTGAGAATTTTCCGACCTGCTTTCCACAAAAACACGTTAGAAAGGACCACCGGGGATTTTCCGTTGGAAACTTCTCCGATACTTAAGTCAGTAAAGCGTTTATCGGAGTAAATAGATCAATAGAAGAATGCTTGGAAAATCATACCTCCCTCAGCCCCAGGGCTGGAGTATTTATAGTTATTCATCACGTGGAACCTTTATGAGATTCCGGAAACGAAACCCGCGAATCTCGGGCCGTTATTCAGGCTGATCTGACCAGGAAGGTTCTGCCAAGGGCAAGACAGCTCTGGCTTTACGTTTCTCAAATTCCTGACCTGCTCTCCTTGGAACCGTATCCAAGGCTAAGATATCAGATCAGGCCAGGGCAATATCCCTCAAAGCTATTGGCGTGTCCTTCGTCTCAGTCCCTCTCTCCTTCATGAGCTAAGCAAGATGGATCTCTCCTGAATCACTAAAATCCAGGCCAAAATCAATCTTTTCAAGCCTGATCTAACTTATCCCCTTTTCCTTTTAGGTGCAGGATAGCAACCCAGGTCATCCCAACCAGAGCTATTTCTTTGCACTTGTCCATGTCAGGCGTATTCAGGTCTGACCAGTCGGCAGTGGGAACTAAGGTAACATGATGAGCGTACGACCTTGAACTTGATGGCCGCTGCTCGTCATGCGGGTGGTTTCGAAAAAGATATAGAATTAAGGTTCTGGAATGGGTGGAATTGGGGTAACAAGCTTATGATTTTAATGTTTTTTTTTTTAAAATTACAAACTACCCTTATTAGTCGGGCTTAAACCCTTTTCAAAATTTGGGAAAATTTTGTATTAAAACTGCATACAAAAGCATGGATAGATGAGATTTTGGGGGTTGATATGAGTTTCTTATAATTCTTTGGAACCCGATTGAACCTTATATTTTTATTGGGTGCCTTTTGTAATTATCTCATTTTTGGAACCGTTAGTTTTCAACGGAAAGTTAAAGTGGGGTATGATAATTAAGACAAAAATGCAACTTAGGTTACTAATTTTGATACTTTTCAAACTTGGGGTACTGACCCTGAAATTACGGCATAATTTGGGTACCAAAAATAGAATTTTCCCTAAATTTTAAGAAAAACTTAATATAATTATGTAATTAATTTTTGGCAATGAGATCTATCTCAAAAAAATAGATACGAACGAGTGTTCGAAATGTATTCATTTCAGATGATATTTCCAAAATTTGAAAATATACGAGTTAGACCATCAAGAGAAAATAACATATTGAGACAACCAATATATTGAACAAGGCCTCGCAGAAGTCAATAGGGAAACCTTGAGACAATACGTGAAACAAAAGGCATCATCAGAGTTATCTTTGGGTAAATCAGATGTTAAAAATGGATCTGATGAATCATAGGGATGCAGCTCATGAATCCCATCAATAGATCCAACTGCAGCAAAGTGATAGCAGATTCCTCTAAGAGTTCTAAAGATTTGAGGGAAATCCAAATAATGGTAAAAGACATCAAACACCATTAACAACGTATTCAGGTGCAGATGAAAGAGATACATGAATATTAAAAGGAAACACGAGAAAATCTAATTGATGTTCAAAAATGAGTCAAGGTTGAAGTTAAGCCAAGTACATCCGGAGGAAGACGACGTAGAGTTTTCAGAACGGAACCCCTTTTACATCAAAAGGGGAAACCAATCGAGGTTATAAGACAACCAATGGAGGAATAAAAAATTATGGCTATCATCAAAGGAACTCCATTACATCCCAAGAAGTAATGAAAAAAGTCAATATTAAAGATCGATACAACCTTGTCGAATCCTTCATCAGATTGGGAATTTGTAGATCTAAAAATGAACTCAGGAGAATCATTGGCCTTGGTTCCAAGAAGTGCTCCTGCACCACCACCAACAAGTTCCAATCCAGATGAAAGTACGACTTCACATGAATCAGTACCAGACGCACCAATGCCACATGTCGTGGATCTCACCATTAAAGGAGATCTTATAGACATAGTGGGTGCCACCCTTGACAGGCACTCCAGAACCCGCCAATGCTCTTGAAAACTAGGTCGGTCGATCCTCCATTCATCCCACCGAAGGTGTGGGACTCTCTATCTTCTTGGGTAGGTAATCGATAGTCTTTCATTTGGATAATGAGTAGTTTTCATAATAATAAATCAAGTCAAGAATAATAATCGAACAAGAGGACCTTGAAGGATCTTTTTATTCACTCCTTTTTTTAAAGTCCATTGAATCAGAAATAATTAATATTAATTAAGAATTAAAAAACTTTTTCATGTAACAGACATATCAATATGCATGGATTATACCTTTTGTTCCACTTTCCAATTCCTATGCTAATCTTTTTTTTAAATAAGTTGCGGCGCTTTTATTAAAAAAAGGAGAAAAGTGTCCGAGTACATAAAAAACAATGAAAAGAAAATGAAAATAAAGAAACTAGCGCTTCATAAGAAATCCCCGCTTAAGAGAACTCTTTGAAACTTTGCGTAAAGGATTAGAAGCTTCGTCTTCAGCCATATTCGCCCAAGATTGTCCAGAAGCAATATCCATAAGGTGTAGGGCAGGAGAGGACTTTGGATCGTTGATAATGAAAGGAGTAGAGGATTCCTATTGTGATTTTTTAATTATATCAAATATTTCCCGATCAGTGGCAGGTTTACGAAATATAGGGGTACGATGTTGGCTGCCAAAGTCCGATTCGTCCACTATAATACCTTCGTCATGTGCAAGACAACCTATTGGAGTATGTTGCGCTGAAGGAGAGAACTTATCCGAAGAACCCATGGCTATAGGATCATCAAAACTCTTGCTCGAAAAAGCAGCTTCCTCATAAAGCACAAGCTGTCGAGAGGTGTCACAAACTATCTCAACCGATCTGCAAACGGTCAATTGGTTCTTCCTGTAGTGCTGTGCAGTTAGTTTCTCACCCTTGTTTGAGCCACTGTCAGAAGGCTCAGAAGCAATACGGTAATCCTGCCCTTCCGAACCAGAAGGAGTAACAAGTGTATCAACGGTTTTAGGAGCCATGTTCACGGGAGCGGGAGGTAACGGTTCAGACTCAGACCTCGAAGTAGCCTCCAAGGAGGCGCCGAAGGACCCGGGCGAGAATCTGTGCAGTTACGGACCACCGGGGCAGTGGGTGGTGACTCAAGTCCGAGATCAGACTGTAATGAGTTAAAAGCGTTGGAAGTCATCAGAGCAGAAGTAGTAGTAGGGGCTGAAACCGGATGGTAAGGAGCTAGGGGTGGGGATTCCGGGACAAGATCAGATTGTAACTCGTTAAAAGCGTTGGAAGTCGTCAAGGATGAAGAGGTAGTAGGAACGGAAATTGGACGGAATTCCGTACGTGGGCGGGATTTAAGATCCCGAGATTTAGAACGCCACCGGGAGCGTCTATTATTAGCCGTCTGCCAATCATCTCTATCCACCTTAGGAGTGTCACGAGTTTTACGAGCAGGACATGACCCGACAAGGTGTCCCACCGATTTGCAAGAAAACAGAAACCCAGTAGGTATTCGTAACCCACCAAAACATAGCCGCAATACCCCTCACTCTCAATCATAACCGTTTCTTGAAGGGTGTGTTCGAGGTTAAGCTCAACCAGCACACGGCCAAAGTGGCCGACCGATCCATTGAGGGAGCGCTCATCAATCTGCAAAGGCATACCAATAACCCTAGCAATATCTAGAATAAAAGAACGATCCCAATATCCAATAGGCAGTTCGTATATGTGAATCCAAACATGAGAAGAAGCCGAATACACCTTATAAGGATTGAGATCAGGAGTCCAAGGAAAAAGCCTAAGAGAAGAAGAGCCAATCTTCCATGTCACTCTAGAAAGAGCGCGAGTTCTGTCCTCAAGGAGAGTGAAAGAGATGCTAAAAAATCCTTTGCCAAGAGGGACGAAACTCCAATCGCATGTAGTGTTCCAAGTAGAAGACAGCGACTCACGTATAGAAGCTATCATAAGAGGTTTAGAACCCTTCGACTGTAAAAGGCGTCCTATAAGGGAGTTCCGTAAAACCGAGATGCGAGATTGGTAAAGGTTTTCGTTTATATTAACCGAAAAATAATCTCCCTTCTTGATCGGAGCCAGAGACGGGTTAAGTGGATAGTAAGTTGGTGTATCCATCGTATGAAGGTGGTTTAAGGAAGATGGGCCCGTATTGGACGGCCCGCTCAAGCACAAGGACTTGGCATCATCACGCTATTGGGCTGGGAAATATGTTGAGGGGTGTTGGGCTGCAGAGATATGGGCCTGGGCAGTGTAGGCATTCTGGGCTAGGAAAAAAGTTGAGGCACGCTGGGCTGGAGAGGAGTCCAAAGTGTGCTGGGCTTGTACTTGTGCTGACTGGGCTCGTGGCAAAGTAAGTTGTCCCGCAGACAAATTAGAACTCTGGACGATGTTAGCTTGTCCAGAATGAAAAATAATAGTTGAGTCCGCAGAATTGGAAAATGGGCCCACTGACTTGGAAAATTGGTCAGACCCAGAAAGAGATGGGTCTATGAATCCGGGTCTCTCTGCATGGGGAACCCTACCAGAAGTTAGGTTAGGCGCCGTTGAAAAACTACCCGAAAAAAGTGTATCGATAGGAACAGAGGGAACCGAAGCTAAGGCCATGGTTTGAGGATGGGTTGCGCCGGAAGAGACTGCAGTCATCAGAACAGGGGGAAACTTGATGTTTCCTGGAGAACCGTCGTACGGAATGGCATCGGATCCGGGACCGAGGCGAAACTTGACGGAGAAGCGCTAGGGAAACGGAAAAGGTTGCCGTGCGCATCACGTAAAGGCAATCGCACCGCTGGAAGTGAGCCTAACGAGAGGTCGGAGATGGAGACAACAATCGCGGCAGCGGCCGGCATCGAACTTTGGCGCTGTGAAACAAGCGGCGAAGGCGCCAGAAGTGGACCACCAAGAGAAGTGACTGGAGTGGAATTTTGTGGCGAAGGCACTAGAAATGGACCGGCGAGAGAAGAAATCGGAGTGGGCTGTATATCAAGCGGAGGAAACGTGGACTGTTGCGGCGACGACGCCAGAAACTGACCGGCAGGAGAAACTACCGGATTAGGCTGTTGATCAATCGGACGGAGAATCTATAAAATCCCCGGTGAGGTTGTTGTCATCCGATGGCTCGGCGAGATCGTCGTAAACCCGGCGGGTAGTCGATTAGGTCTGAAAAAAGTAGGAGAGAAAACAGAGCTTTTACGTCATTTTTTCTTCATTGATGAATCTATCTAATTCCTATGCTAATCTGTTTATATTTATTTTCACTTACTTCTTGTACATAGGAAATGAGATTGAATCCCTTTAACAATAAACTTTGATCGAAAATCCGTCAACTTTTAAAATCATGAGGTCTAAGCAACATTCTCGATGGCCTAGTATTCTCAACACGCCATACGAGAAGTTCTAACTGGATCTTATACATCTGTATAGATTAATGTTAAATCTGGATGTTCCACATTTCAAGAATCAAGATATATTAATTGATAATTGGGCATCTGCAATGCGAATTGCAATTGGGACTCTTGGCCTAGAAAAATAAGGGTTCATTTTACTTCTTGAAATGAGCCTTGAAGGATCGATAAAGACAGCGTGGGCTTAACATGATCAGATATAATAATGGGAGTTATATCTAGAGAATCTTTAAAAGTTGTAGTCAATAATATGGCTAAATTATTCAAAATTTATTTTCTCGGCACAGGATATTTCGAGGGAATGGAAGAGGAGAAGTAGAAAAATACCGACAAGTCCACTATTGCCTCGAATTACAAGATATTTATCATGTAAATGAATACATCCATCTATTCACTTAATACTGGTTGAAAGCCAAGGTGAAGGATGGGGATGCGAGGCAATTATTCTTTGCAAAAATACCAAGTCCCTGGAGAGAAATGTTAATCCAAGAATACAAGCAAGCAACTGATATGGATACGGTTGCTAGAAGGATGTCATTTCTGAAAGCCAAGTTAGCAGAGTGGTGCCACCAGGCAGCACTTCACAAGAATTATAAGAGTTTAAGAGCAATCAATAAATCGGTTCCTCTATGTTGTGTAGAAAACGATATCCGGACAGTAGTCAGAGGTCATCCACATATACATAAGCGGAAAAAAGAAAGAAGCATCCTTATGCTCGAGGAAGCAAGAGAAGGCTTCCAAGGAAACCAAGAAGGTTCCGGTCAAAACAAAAGCCCAGAATCTATAAATCAAGACAAAGTACGGGGCCGAGCTGAAGTTGGGGCTCATTTTCAAGTCAAGGAAGCACCAATAGGACTCCATTAAAAAGAACTTTAAGACGAGCTCATACCAAAGCTAATGAAAGTTTTAAAGATAGTAACTGTTGGATGTGTGGAGTGAAAGGGCATATTTCTACAGAATGCCTTGGAAATCAGAAAAGAGGATTAAGTCAGTTTGAGACAACCCAATAGTTCGAAGAAGTTGTCTATTATCAAAACCTGGTACATGTGTATCAAATTGAGGATATTCCCTTAGATGAAAGCATCTATGTAGAAGGAATATACTCTAAGATGGAAGTGAGTCATATTAAAAATCAGAGTGAAGGAGAATTTCCTGAACAAGAAATTAGGGAAGCTCCATATATATGAAGGATTTACAATAGGAGCCACAAAAAAGGTGATGGATAAGATGGGGTTGAGGAATAAAAACCACCAAATTATCCATAGAATTTCCATGGGAGATTTGGCGATACCCACGAAATAAACAAGAAACCAAATTGGGATGCAACTATTCCCATGTAGATAAACCCAAGAGATGAAGCGTGGACTAAAAAGGAAAATAACAAATACACTTTCATGGATCCACATTAGAGCCATCAAATAATCATAAAATCAACTTTTAAATAAGGAGTTGATTCGCCATTACTCGCTCTCTTTGATAAAAGAATCTTAAGTTCTCAAAGATTCTTGTATTGGAGAGATCGCGGGAAATTTATACGCGGGGAAATTTGCATTCAATGTCTACCCAAGAATTGCGTATAATTTAGTGGATTGAGATATCAGTAGAGTTCTTACCCTTCATATAGACTTCAAGAGGCCACACTTGATGGTGGAGGGAAACAGACCTACTCAATTACATACAAGATTTTCTATGCACTCTCGAATACTCATCATTCAGAAGTATTCTTAAGAAAAGAGTTCATAGAAATACCAAGGATCTTCGAAGACGTAGCAAAAGTCGTATTACCGATGATCGTGCAAACTCCAACAATAAGAGAAATCAATATGAGAATCTAAGATTGTCCTGTCCTGAATAAAAGTAAGAGTCTCATGATAGAACCAAGGAGAATGTCTTTCCAACAAGACAGAGTGATTAGTGGACTTTAGTGGGAAGGTCCAAGAACCAACCGAAGCACTCGAGCTCTTGAAGTGCTCAAGTGCGTGCCGTCGATAAACAACATAGGTCGAAAAAAATTAAAGCCTTCAATGCAAGAAGAAAATGCGACGAAACTCCTTTTGAAGCGGCGTGATTTCTCTTCGACATCTAAAAGGATGTGAGAACCAGGGTTTGATTTAAGGGAATACTCGACGTAGAATTCAGGAAGGTTTCCTCTTACTTATTATTAAAAGGAAAGGAATTTCACCAAGTATATATTTCCTCGCCTTTTCCACAGCGAGATACACAAGTTTATATGAGATTTCTAGTCCATATTGCCTTTAAAACAATCGCTTAATGTCGGCTAGCCGAGTGTCAATATTTGTTCGAACATCCTCCAAAATCAGCAACGACACCAGCTCAGAACTAACACGGTTATGTTTCATTGACTGAAAACATGCACTACATGTGTGCATGTTATTAATTAGTCTCACGTAAAAAAATCGTTGATTCGCTCCAAAGAGGCATGCACGAACCACCCGCAATTTTTGTCCGAACAAGCTGTTGTAACCCTTGAAAGATCATTCCTAACCCACTAGAACTGAAAACCTCTGCCAATTGTAGTTTTACGTAGCGCAATCCTGAAATCTTTCGCACCACCCGTGAACTTTTGGTCAAATTCCGATACCTCCGTCTCCCGGACCGTCGTCAATAGTTTTTTAGTATGACTAGGAATGAGAGTAATGAGAACATCCTCGTAATTTATTCCGCAATCAACATTTGAAGTCGTATTTAACATAACAATTTTACCATCATTCTCAATGTCAACTCTAATGCGTACTAGTTCGTATGACATTGCTAGATGAACCATACCTCTGAAATCAGCTTCAGTGGCTAATACTACTCCTGGAAATTCAGGGATAGAATAATGCATGGTCAATTTAGATCGGTTAAGCTGACTCCATCGTGCACATACATTGTCCAATATTAAATTAAACGAAAAACCTGGTTCTACGCCCACAACAAGTGCCTCTGTGCCATATGATTTGTACATATTTGTATGTGATTTTCGTGTGTTTTTGCATCGCATGTTGTGTGATTTTATGTGTTTTAAGTTTATCTTTTTATCGTTTTTCTTCCTTTTTTATGTTTTTTGTTTCTTATGGTGTTCAATGTGTTTTTACTTTATTTTGTATGAAATAATCTAATTTTGTTTAATGTTAATATCTCAG
>BMAC01000709.1:127728-184078 GCA_014905375.1 Phtheirospermum japonicum
TCGAGGTGATCGATTACTCGCGTTTCCGACCTCCGAAGCTAGTTGGAGTGTTCTGCATCTCGGGATTTAAAAGCTTTTTATTTTATTGCTCGTAGATGTTAGAACACCTCAAACTTTATTTGATCGAGTGTTTAGTATAGTTTAGTTTAGTTTTTAATTTCGTAGTAATGTTCATAAAATCGAACACCGGAATAGTTTTCGATTAGTCTTCCTTGTGATTCGACTCGAGTCAACTTATCGCCTACAATAGCTCCGTTTTCTTGCGGACGAGCTTTTCATTATTTTAAACGCGAAAAAGTTCGATTCACCATACCCAAAAAGTAGCAGACATGACAAAAGTTAGCGGACTACTAAGAAAAATAAACTCAAGGGTGTTAGCAGAAAATAATACATATTCGTAGAATTGGATAACGTATACCTACATATGCAAACCACAGAACATTGATTTTGTTACAAAAAGTAGTTAGCAGTTTGTAAAGTATGAATGAAATAGGTTTGACCTTATTACACACTGGAATTAATTACAACTAGTTTCAAAAAACATAACTAGTACATAATTATTATAGAACCTAGCTCATTAACTGAAATCTTTGGAATCACAAAAAGCTGAAAACTGGTATTTAAACTGAAGTAAAATTCAGATTTTAGCAGAACACAAATCCAATTCGTATTATGGAATAACGTAGACCTACGTAGTGCAAACCATAAAACATTGATTTTGTTTTGAATATTAATCAAATATCTTCGACCTTATTACACATTGAAAATGGACTGGTTTCATAAAAAGGAATGAAAATTGTCTGGTTTCATAAAACTTAACTAGTATAGAATTATTTTCATAACCTAGTGCAGGTCCTCAATTTCTCGCAAACACAAAAAACTTTAAAAACCTGGTTTGTCAACTGGAGCCTTCGACTAAAATTCAAAACATGCCCATCGTATATTATCGACTTTATATATTATCGGTTTTGAAGTCGACGAACTGAAAAACTTACTTGAATCAATTTCCATCGCCGCTCGAGTAGAAGGGATTATTTGAGAATTTGGAAATCTTATTTCGCGATGTTATTGGCCAGTGGAATCGATGGAAATAATCAATGAATAGTGAATGTTCTGGAGAATAAACGTCAGTATACATGATGAGAGAGATTGATTGGAGTGAGAATGGTCAGTGTAGACTCGCGTGATCGACGCTACGTGTTTATATGAGCATGGGTATATATGAGAAATTATATATAAGTTTATGATTTAATGGGCTTAAAACAACCTAAATAGGAATATAAGATTTGGTAGGATTATATGAAATATTATATTTCCAAAAGTGTATTATTTGGGAATTTTCCCATTATTTTACACTCTTCATAATACACACGTTTTTCATTTATTAAAATAGTTAATTGAGGTCTGCAATTCTTTCACACATGTTCAGTGGGCTCGTGGGCTTGCTTCAGGCTTGGCCAAATGATCACCTTTCTTCCTTAACTCTGGTCAAAATCTCCATTCTTTTATTCCTTAAGCTCTTTTTAGGCTAAGTAGCTCCCAAAATCCTAAAAAGAACATAAAAAAAAAACAAAAAAACCAAACAAGTAACATCTAAATAAAATAAAACAAAGCATTAAGACGTCACATATGCACAAATAGTAGTTGAAACCTTACTAAATAAATCCCGAAAAGTGCATGAAAAATCGTGTTTTCAACTCCCTCAAACTTGAGGGTTTATTCGTCCTCGGAAAAAATAAGAATAATATAAATACACGCAAGTATGGACATGGGAAAAAATGGTGATGATGTATTTTGCTTCAAAAGTATCATTTTTCATAATATAAGCACAACATCAAGAATTTGAGAAACAACTTTTATATATTTAACTTCTAGTTTCAAAAATCAATGATCTTTACAAAGTAAGTGTTTTGCTCATCACACAAGTGTTTGATCAGGACATGTATGTGCTTGATATCAAGTTAGTGAATGTACTCTAACATAAGTTTGAAAATTATTAATCTCTCCACTGCTTGGTGTATATGAAATAACAAGAATCAAATAGGGTATTTATTAAGGTTGTAATATAGGCTCTTTGGTTAGGTATGGAGTATTTGGATAAAAGTGACTATAATGTGCACTAACGCACAAGAATACCACAACTATCCTCAATTAAACTTTTGAAACTTATTATACTTCACCATAACCCAAGAACCCAAATGTTTTGTATAACTAAGCCTTTATAAAGTAAGCTCTCTACCAAAACCCTTTTTTCCCTTTAAGTAGGATTTCGACCAATCCCAAAAACCACTAAATTGTTGTATTTACTTGAGACTATTGAAATTACTTCTTATTCACTAATTAAAAAAATAAAACATAACTTTTATAGAGATCCCTGCACCTAATATCAATCCAGTATATTTAACCACAAAAGGTTTTTCAACCATAAACTCACAAAAATAGAAAATTTCATTAGGCTTCTCGAGAGCATAAGATAAGCTCGTGGCTAACAAAGAATGGGACGTAAATCTCAACAAGGCCGGATAGGGAAAATTTTATTTGTAGGAGTTTAAATATGTATATAGACAGAATCGAGTTTTTGAAAAGTTGCCTAAATTATTTTAAAGTCGATTTGTACACTTGCAATCTCGAGACAAAACCAAAGAAAGTTTTAATGAGATACACCACACAAACAATAATTCACACAAGAAAGAAAATGACTATTTTTATGATTAATCAGTCAAAGAGGTCCAAATCTCACACATATCATTTTCTCAAAAACAAGAAGAAGAATATTTTCCAGTTAAGGCATAACAACCTCGTTCAAGCATGTATTTTATACATAGAAGTTTTTTTAAAATAAACTCATCCTTAACACATCAATACAGTCATACAAGAGGTCCATACAAATTTTATCAAAATAAGAATAAATATTATTACAGATCCAATCATCCACACTTTCTTTTATTTTTAACTCTAAAAGCAATTAATCGTGCAAATAAAAGAAAATAAGAAAATAAAAATAAATTTAAAGAAACTAATCCAATCCCATATGAATGGAAAAAAACAAATATATAATATACATGGCCAAGGTAATCCACATTCCATCCCCTCAAACTTAATTAATACAAATTAGTAATAAGTTTGAAAAAAAAAATGAGTGGCTTACTTTGGCCTTGACTCACAAAAATCACGGCGAGTCAGATTCGGCGGCATAGTCATTCAGGAAAATATGAAAGTTGTTGATTCAACACACCATCCTCATCATTCTTTACTTGTCTTGCAGCAATTGACTTGATTCTCATGAATATCATCCACATGTTCCTCCAACCTATCAATCTAGTTGGAATCATGCTCCTCCTTTGTCCAACATCATGATGGTCCTACCTCATCATCATTGGTCCTTGGGCCTTCATGATCTATTATAAAGTCTCGTATGACCTATCGATGTTCTTGCGAGTCGAGTGTCTAGTTAGTTCTTTCCTGAAGATTTCCGAGTGAGGTAAGTGCCAGATTTAGGAGTAGAAAGTCATATTTCACCCATTGTTGGAACAAAAAATGATCCCTATATGGTATGATCTTTCTTGATATCTTCAAGTGCTTGAGGTTTAACTTGTGTTCCCCGAGGTGAATCTCCAATGGCCATGACAGATCCTTAATAATTTGACAATGGATGTGATGAAGCCGCCAATGCAAATGAGACCTCTTTTACTGTTTGATTGGGAGAGAAATTTCTTAATGAGGGCCCACACGATGCTTAACGTCATTCTTAATAACATGCACCATAATGTCAACACCTCTTGCTTCCGCACGCCTCCATTTTCATATCGAGCAAGTATCATCGATAATATCACCTTTTTAATATATCGGAACACCAGGTTCCAAATGTCTGAGGCTTTATACTTTTTCAAATCAAAGATTTTGTCTCTTTCCTCGTCTCTCTTTGTAATATTAGACCAAATTGAGGTAGTGGTTGGTGTTGTTCAATCGGAAAGCGATCATTATTGGATTTCTTGCCATCCTCACCCTCTCAACCTCGAGGGTGCTTAAAAAACTAAACATCACCCGATGATACGTTGGCCATCTTCTATTCATGAGCCCGTTGTTCCACCCAATGCGACTAAAGAGTCAGTTCACACTATTTCATTTCCAAGCCCTTGCATGGAGTTTTCATACTTTGTCGCTCGGACTCCAAACTTGCTAATCTAGATTCCATTTCTTTCATCTCTCAAGTGAGGGTAGTCGTACTCTGAGTTTACCGGATTGGTCTCCAAATTTGGAATGTACTCATCTTCTTCTTCTACTTCTACTTTGGATAGGTTATGAGGTGATGATGG
Organism: Phtheirospermum japonicum; assembly: GCA_014905375.1. Taxonomy (NCBI): domain Eukaryota; kingdom Viridiplantae; phylum Streptophyta; class Magnoliopsida; order Lamiales; family Orobanchaceae; genus Phtheirospermum; species Phtheirospermum japonicum. The sequence continues at coordinate 132,045 of BMAC01000709.1, forward strand.
TGGTGATGGGGTCGGTTCCCGTATTTGGAGTGCTTAGGATGGATTTCCTTCTCGTCGTGTTCTGGTGTATCATGAGTCCATTTTGAACAAACACGCTTCAATTAAACTTGACTCCAAGTATGCTAACAATTATTCAGTTTATCCAATTAAAAAATAAAAACCGAACATCCAAACTCACATCAATCATTCTCATCAAAATAAACTCACAATGGACTCAATTGTAACGCCCCGATTTCACTTTAGTCGAAAAATGATTTATATTTTTAAACAATCAAATGGAGAAACCTTGGCGTCACAATAAATGTCTAATTTTCACAATTTTAACATAAAAATCAAAAGAGAATAGAAAATTTTCAAAAGGTTCAACTTTTACGCAGCGGAAAATAATAATATAAATAACCCAAAGACTATCAATTAAAATTTGATAGTTAATGTAGCATTTGTTTGAAGTACGACTTTTATTTAAAATATAAAACAAATTTAGAAGGACATAAATCCAACATCAAGAGTTTTATTCTCCTCCTCGTTTCCCTTTCATTCGATATCTTCATTTGTACCTGAAAAACACGTCGTTGATTTGGGATGAGCTCAATGTACTCAATAGTTACACCGACTTAACCCATGCAAAATCATACAACTCAAAAATAGCACAAATGACCATAGAATTCATAGTTTTATCGTAGAAAATAAGTTGACTGCAGCTAAAACACGCCGGGATATACCCGATAACCCTTTTCCCGGGTCACAGACACATTTGGTCTCTGGTTTTAATTCGTGGTTATAGCACGCCGGGATAAACCCGATGACCCTTTTCCCCGGTCACAGACACTTTTGGTCTAATGCTATATTAGTTTTTGGAAACATAGAATTGCATGATACACATAGAACATAAATTTGAGTACATAAAATTTAACATAGGCAAGTCAGTGGTCCCTACCTCGTAAATATGTCGTGGAAAATRBAGTGGTATGCACGTAGTTGAAATCCTAAGTCCCCTTAATGCTCGTCACCTAATAAATTAGAAAAATATATTTAATTAGTATTTTTCATATTTAAAATAGTAATAATAATAATATAGTAATAATAATAACAATATTAATGATAATAATAATAATAATAATAATATAAATAATAATAATAAAATAAAATGGACTGGAAAGTATTTTTATAAAATGTTTCAGGGGCTGGATCGAGGTTTTTAATAAATCGGAGGGCTGTATTTAGGCTTAATGGTAAAATCGGGGGTCCAATTGAAAGGCGGCTAAAGGTCTGGGGGTCAATCTGGGAATATGGGAAAGTGGGCTGGATATAAGAGGAGGACCCAGCCCTTTTACTCCTCAAACCCGTCTTCTTCCCCTCATTCTTCCTTTCTCCCGAAACCAGAAAATTATGCGGCGATGATGGGCGGCACGGCAGTCGGCGCACGGCGCAGCAATCGGCCACAGTTGTGAGGCGGCCTTAGTAGCCGACCATTCGGATGGCGACGTGGGTGTCTGGCAGCAACCGACGAGGCTACACCCCTCTCCCCCTTTTCCGGAATCGACGGCGGTCCGGTGGGGAAACGTCGGCATTTTGGGCAATGGAAAATCGGACAGTGGGCAAAAATGGCGATCTCCTCCCTTCCTCGATTATCGCCGTTGGCTGGAAGTACAGGTGCCGCTCCGCTCCGCTCGGCAGTTTGGATAATGGCTGCGTGGGGTTGGCGATTAGAAATCGACCGCGGTTTGGCTGCGGCTGGGTGGCGATTCGGCCGGTGGTTTCTATTTTGGCGGTTGGGGTTGCAATTTGGATCGGCCGATCGGTTGCGGCTGACTGGGATTTTTGTTGTTCGGGCCGGCAGTGGTTCGACTTGGGGATGCCTCCGGTGGTTGACTGGAAATGTGGTTGGGGTTTGAGGGACTCGGATGCTGTTTGACTCGACTGACAGCCCGGCTTGTAGAGATTTTGGGACTCGATCGGGAATCTATTTGGGCTTGGTGTCGGTGGTGGGTTGGCTTCGCCGGAAGGGATTGAGGTGGTAGTGGTGTCTGATCATGGGCCGCTGGTGTGGCTGCGACGATGGATGGTTGTTCGTGGTGGCAAGCCCATCTGTGGCTTGACGATGATGGATGGTGTGAAATTCGGCCGGTGTTGTTCGGTCCTGGAAAACGTTCGGGTGGAAAACATTCGGGAAGAACGTGGCTGCGGTGGTACTTTTGGGTGGAGTTTTGGGTGTATTTTGATGGGTTTTCAGCCGGGATTCGTTTGATGTTGATGATGTCGTGATGTTGGCAAGGTTGATGATAGGAATCGGCAGCCGTTTCGGTTGCGATGGCTGCCGGAACATGGGATTGAGCTTGTTGGTGTTCATTGGAAAATTCAGAAAAACAGTAGTAGTTTACCTAATGCGGCCGTGTGCAAGCAGAGTTGTGAAAAAGTGAAATTTTGGATTTTTCTTTATAAACTAAACTTAGAATTTAATTATGGAAGGTTAGGGCTTAGGTTTAGTGGACTGGGGCTAACAATTGGGCTTGTTTTCAAGTTCGAAAAGAAAACGATCCACTAGACGGCTTAAGTTTAAAAACAAATAACTCCGTTGACAAACCCAATAGTACTTTAATTTATTTATAATAACTATAATATAAATAAATTATAATAATTTTAGAAATCGAAATTATTTCATACACGACTCAAAAGTAATTTAAATAAATAAATAAATTTCTAAATAATTATACTAATTTCTTAGAAGTTGATATTATAATTTTATTTGAAAACGAACTATAAATTCGTTTAAATATAATTCCTAGATTATTTAAAATTAAAATAGGAATTCGTTTATGGCGACGAGCTTGGGACTAGAATTATTTTTAATGCATGATGATAAATAAATAATTAAATAAATATGCATTGGATGTATGGATGTTACATCAATAAACTTAAAAATTACTCAACCATGATAAACATGCATAATTTGAAGTAAACTTCTAAAATTCAATTCATATTGGTCATCGTTTCAATAATTATCCCCCCATGCGATTAAATATCCCTCAAAACATCAAATAACTTAAACTCAAGGCTACAATATCAACAAAAACCAATTCTAAACTCAATAATCACCTTCTTCATTCTTCAATCATTTCAAAATACATAAACATTCAAAATTTAAGCATACATATCAAGTGTTCGACCAACTTCCCCAACGAAGATATGAATTTGTAGTACAAATTCTAAGTAGCCTATCTCCACAATCAATAAAATTCATCATCATGTTTCAAAGTAATTATCAATTAGCAAATGTACATACATAATTTGAACTAATTCTTAAAAAATCCATAAATTCAAAATAAAAAACTCTAGTTGAGAATATGAAGAATTCATACATTGTTGTTGGATTTGTAAAGTAGGTTTGATGTTTTTTGTGTTTAATACTCAAATTTGTTGAAAAATGAAGCATTTTTGAGAGTGGGAGAGAGTTAGTTGCGGTCTAGAGGAGAGAAATAAAATTGTAATTTTTTTTTTCATTTTTTCTGGGTTTATACCCGCCCTGTGACTTGTTCACCTAATTTGCGGTCACGAGTCAGGTTGCAAATGGTTGCTTTGAAAAAGACACGTAGTAGTGACCTCATTCATGACTGATACTCAGTTCGTGATTGGTTGCCTTTAAAACCGTACATAGTAGCAATCTAGGTAGTGGTCACTACTCGGGTTGCGAATAGGTCAAGAAACTCGACTTCTCAAACAATATATATATTTTAAAATCTACCTATGTACCTTGAAATGTTGGGTCGCCTCCCAACTAATGCTTACTTTTTGTCTCTAGCTTGACGCCCTCTCTCATCAAGAGACTTGTTTACCAAACGGTGATGCCTTCACTATCTCATTCCTTTTCTTCCACTTGTCACCTTCTTCACTCGTATTTCCTGCATACAATCAACAATTTCCGAAATATTATAACAATTACTAAGGAAGTTCTGTAAAACTTGATTCAAAGTTGTAATCAAGACATTTTCAATAGTGGTGTCAAAATCATATATCCTTTTACACTCTTCTATTCGATGCACGTTATCACATATTTTCATAAAATTATAAATTTTAAAAACTTTGTGCTCATCATTGATACAGAATATGAGTTCTCCCTTTTCAATGTCAATAATGGCTCAGCTCGTTGCTGAAATCGGGTGTCCCAATATAAATAGTACATTCTTGTTCTCTTCCATATCCATAACTACAAAACCTAATGGAAAGAAAAGGTCATTGACTTTACCATTTGGGTGTGTCAAGGATCTATACATCATTTAGAGCATGATGTTCATTGTTTTAATGCTTTCGATCTCTAATTTCTTGAATCTTGATATTGGCATAAGGTTTCTACTTGCACCGAGATCAAAAAGGGAATTTCCAACCAAAATTCCTCCGATAGTACATGGAATCTTGAGACTTTCAGGGTCCTTGCACTCATGGGGAGACTTATTTTGAATGGCTGCACTACATTCCTCAATTAGGTTCACGATTTCATAATCTTCGAGTCTATTTTTCTTGCGTATTACCTCCTTTAAAAAACTTTTGTAGTTTGACATCTACATTATATAGTTTTACCGCACTATATGGATTTTTTCTAAAATATCTAAAAATTCAAAAAATTGCTCATCCATATTTTTTTCTTTTTAACTTTATGCGGGAACGGTAAAGAATTAAAGAATTAAGAATTATAGAGTCAAATATTTGCTTCTCAACCCCTTTTTTGATTTCTACTTCAATCACATCCTCCTTAGCATTTTCATTTGCCTATTTCGTAAGTTCATGTTCAATGCTCGGCATCTTTGGTCTTTCATAAAGTGTACCGCTTCTTAGATGAATTGCATTCATTTGTTCTTTGGGACTTACATCTGTATTACTCGAAAATTAAACCTTCTTGTGTTGGTTCCCAATGATGGCAGCCAACTGCTAGATTTGGGTCTCAAGTGATTTCATGTGGGTCCCAACTGACCCGTTCATCTGTGCTAGTTTTACCTCCATCCGTTCAGTCCTTGCTTTGCCCTTCTCAAACTGAGACTTCATCTCACATATAAATGCGGTTAACATTTCCTTTATATTTAGTTTCTTGTTCTTGTTTATCACACCATTCATGATCGAGAAACCCGTTGGTGGTTGGAGTGTGTTTTTCAGATTGATGTAGGAGAAATTTAGATGATTTCTCATTCCTGGATAGTATTACTTTCCTCCTTGGTTACCTCTATAATTATTGTTGAAGTTTCGTTGGTTGACAAAGTTAACATCTTCAAACACTTTGTGCATGGTAGACCCCACTCGATTGGTTCAATGAAGTCCCAAGTTTGATGACATAAATATGTCAAACTATGCATTCATTGACACCAATTGTTGGGTGATAGAAGATATCACTTCATTCTTGCTTACCATAGCGACTTTTTTCGTCATTGATCATTTCATCGGCCATTGATAGCTATATAATGCCATCTCTTCAAGAATATTCATCGTGTCATCGGTGCTCTTTGCTAATAGAGCTCCTCCAGAAGATACGTTTATTATAACCTTCATGTGCCCACTCAACCCATTGTAAAAGTAACAAGTTTTTTGGTCTTCGGGGAAGCCATGATGAGGGAACTTTCTCAATAATTCTCTAAATCTTTCATAAGTCTCGTGTAATGGATCTCTATATAATTGGAGAAATTGGGGAATCTCTCTCTTGAACTTCAATATTTTGCTTGGCAGAAAGAATTTGATACATCTCGTTCCATGTGTCAATGGCCCTAAAACCGAGAATGTTATACTAGAATTTTGCTTTATATATTAATGAAAAAGGGAATAAGCATATTTAAATTACATATTCTTGGACCCCATTCATCTTGATGGTCCCGCATATCTCCAGGAATTGGGCTAAATATATGATCGTATTTTTTGTATCACTTCCCCTAAATTAGTTTTGTTGAACCATTTCAGTCAATCCCATCTTCAACTTGAAACTATTGCCTTGGGTAGCTGGCCCGTTCGCTCCTCCGTGGGCTTGGTTAACTTCAGATTGGAATATGTTTCAGATGGCCGATTCAACATTCTGTTGAGGTTATGCTTGTTGTTGCGTTAATTCTTGCAGTACTTGGAGTTGATTCACTTGGTGATATTGACAGTATTTCCAGTCATCTTGCCTCTAACTCTTTTATACTTGTTTCATTTTCAAAGTCGCTTTGATTTACTGGTCGATGTGTTCCAAAGGTTCCCCTTTAGAACGTGTTTACACATAACGCCTATAATTCAACCAATCTAGACTCCAATAAAATACCTAACCAGTATTTAGATAAAAATATAATTTATTAATTATATTATTACCAACTTAAACTTAATGGTCCTCGACAATGGTGCCAAAAACTTGTTCAATAATAAAAATTGTTTGTATATATACTCTTCATCCACCCATAAGTATATAGGGTAAATGTAGTACAAAATGAGAAAGGTCGATTTCCATGAGGACCATATAGTGATTCAAAGTTAAAAAGTAATATAATCTAGATAACGTAGCTTTATCTAAATGATAAATATGGTTAGTTGTTGTCTCGTAAGAACGTCAAACATAAACTAACAATTATAAAATTATTTATAATCCCACAATAACCAAAGCAAGATGCAAAGATATGAGAAACCAAGTGTTAGGGGATATTCCGGAGTTTGGGTTGCAATTAATTCTTCTTGTTCCTCCTTTTGAATCAATCAGATATATTGTGATAATTCACTAAAGCTAATCAAAATTGTAGTCTAATCCTTCTTTTGAATGTAATCAAACCATTGATTCTAAATACAAGACGGATTGTCAATCATACTTAGAACACCAAGAAGTTTAAAAGATTTATACGACTTCATTACTAATTTCAAATCTCTCAATATTTTTGATTAGAATGTCTCATGTTTTAAAACCTATTGATAAACCTCATGTCTTGAATCTTGGCTTATCAAACTATTAGTTATAAAAGGTTGTCAATCAATCACAACTATATAAGCATAAAGGGTTGTCAGTCACTTATGCTAATAATGAAATCAAAATACAAAAATAGTAAAGAGATCATACTTCAATTGAAAGAAATATCAAATCATTATTTATTCATTGTTCATCCAAACCCCAGAATAAAGAGAAATTAGCTAGACATATTCATGAATTCACTCAATAAATTCATCAAACATTTACCATTCATAATAAAAAAAAACATAGAGATAACCGTAGTAATTGAGGTGGATCTTTGCTTCCAATTGGTTTTCCTTTCCAAGCACTCTAACGCTTAAACTCACAAACTAAACTATTATGTAAGGTGGATGGTGTTTCCAACTCTTGGGTGTTTAACCTAATGTATTAGACTTTTTTAGGAATTAATAATTACCATTAACCTATTTGTGACCTCATTCGCGACCAATACTCGGGTCACGAATTATCATCGTGAAACCGGTGTGCAGTAGCAGACTGATTCTTGAATGTGAATGGGGTTGAGAATGGTATTCTAGGCTCCGTTTGTTCAGTGGGCTCATGGGCTTGTTCCAGGCTTCGCCCAATGATCTCCTTTCTTCCTTAGCTCTGGCCCAAATCTCCATTCTTTTATTCCTTAAGCTCTTTTTAGTCCAAATAGCTCCCAAAATCCTACAAAAATATCAAAAAATACCAAACACATAATAACGTCCAAATAATATAAAACAAAGTATTTAGATGATATATATATAGGGTTAGGTTCAAATGAGAACCCGTCATTATATGTGAACCTAGGGACTCATCTTGACCATTAGATTGGATAATCTTGATGGTTGAGATCATGACATGTCAGCATGGTAATAATGTAAAAAATACATTAATTAATTAAAAAGGGTATTTTGGACATATATCAACGTTTACAAAGAGCACTACATTGTTCGTTAGAAAGCACAATAGATTAAGAAAAAAAAATACTACGATTGTATACAAAAAGCATCGAAAAATTCGTCTATAAACTGCAAATTCAAAAATTTGAAATAAAACTCAAATCTTCAACAAACCATAGCTTTTTCAATTTTTATTCGTTTTGAATGAAATATATATCAAATTAATCACATTCTCAAGATCTACAATTTAAGATACATATTGCATGTTTTAAGACATAAAAAATATAATTAATTTAAAAAAACTTGATAGTAAAAGCACCGCACATGACTGATTTTAGCACTACAATACTGTATAAAAAGCACAATGAATCTTGACATAATTGCACTGTGCAATATTTGGAGTGCTTTTTCTTATATTGTTACGGTGTCTTTGAACTACACTAAACAATGCTTTTTTTGAATGAAAAAATAATCGGCCAACATCGCCGCCGAGTTTCACCATCGCAGCCATCTCAGCCCTTCTCTGCCAAACACGAACCAAACTCGGGCACTCCGGAAAAGCCACAACCGCCGATCTCGGCTGAATCTCCACACGTTGTGACGTTCGCAATCCGAACAAAAAATGTTATTGATAGTAAATATATATTATTACTAATTACACCAGTAACTGTTGAAACAATTGGTATTGGTTAAATAAATGTTACATACTCGATTAAAAACTGATTTGCGATATTTCCCGGATCGAGTGTAATCAGAATATAGTATAAGGAACTAAAGGCAAGTCGATCATCGATAAGATGAAAATTGGGAACAATGCATTATTTCTTCTGAATCGGCCATGAGTCAGCTTATTATTAATCCTTATGATGTCTACAAAAAGTAAACCTGCATATGAAATTTAGGGTAAAGGTAGCATATCACTTTCACGAATCTCAAAGGAACACCACCAACACATTCTGAAAGTGTATCTGAAAAATAAAAAATAGCAATTAACAAACGTTGAGGAACGTCTTCTTGCTATTCAATGATCAACCCATAAATTATATTAAGCCAATTCTCTGATTTATGTCATTAAAACCACGCAGGAAACGGAATGTAAAAGTTAAGAGAAACAAATACAACTCAAACGAACAGACAAAACCCACTTCGGAAACAAAACTATATATCACAAAGCATAAATGAATCATGTCCCGCAAAACAAATCGTAAACAAACATTCCAGGGATGGGGAAATTTATACTCCTAATTCCAAATCAGATTCAAAAATCTCACACACACGAAAGGGGGAAAGAAAACTTCTTAGCAATTCATAACCCTCTGTAAAACCCGTAGACACGAAAACTCCGCGCTGCGGCTGGCTTGGTGGAAGGGGTGAGTTTGGATTTGGGGAAGAGATAGGGTTTGGGGGAGAGACGGGGAAGAGACGGAATAGGATTTCCAGAATTGATTTTGGGATTAAATTGATTCAGAAGTTTATGTAAAATTACATAAACACCCTTTCCTACCATATAATTAAATTAATAAAATTAAAAAAATAGAAAAAATCTGGTCCACACACATTATTTGATTTAAGGCCAGGATTAGTCCCTAGGTTCGCATATAATGACGGGGTTCTTATTTGAACCCAATCCTGTACATATATATATATATATATATATATATATATATATATATATATATATATATATATATATATATATATATACATGTGTGTGTGTGTGTGTGTGTGTGTGTGTGTAAGCACACACGGTAGTTAAAAGCTAACTAAATAAGTCCAAAAAGTGCATAAAAATCATGTTTATCAATAAAGCGCCAAGTTTTAGCAAAATTCAAACTACCATTCCTGAATCCAGGTCCGACTTTAAGAAATTAGACTCTAATCAAAAAATTGACAATTATGATTATTTGAACCCTTGACCAAATTAAAAAATATAGCTACCATTATATGTGGGACATTACTCGAGTCGTTTACAATATATTCCATTGCATTAAAATATTCTATAAATTGGATTTAAATCAACCATAAAATAGATTAATTTCCGAGTTATAATATAATTTGACTTATGTAAATCAAAAAAAGTAAATTGAAATAGATAAGAATCTTACAAACCTTTAGTATGAAGTATCGCAAATGTATGCAATTTGATCACAAGATTTGAATCTTTGGTGTTCCGTTGATAGGCGAGAAATTGTGCTTTATTTAATGGTTTAATTCATATATTTTTATGTGCTTAATATTCTTATATATATTTATTTCTCGTATATTTATTATTATGAGTAGTCGAACACCAATTGTGTGTTTTTAATCTATTTTGCAGTAATTAGGTGCTAAATTGGTGAGTTGAAGATTTAAGGATGATGAATAAGAGTTGCACGAGGAAACGAGAGACAAAACGAGTGAATTGGCAAAGAAAGGACGATTCTGGGCTATCTAGATGGGTTATCGCTGGGACCAACCGTTATAGAAAGCAGGGAACAGCTAACATCACTGCCAGTCAAGAACCGTTATAGTATCCTGCCGACCAGACTGCCGAGCACGACCGACCAAGCCTGCCGAGCGCTGCCGAGTGCTGCCTGCGTCGCTAGACCAGTCCGCCCGCGTTGACAATATAGACCGGCTAACTCCATAACCGTTATAGAAAGTCCTGGCCGATGCACTTGCCCGCGAACTCTCTGTCGCGTCGATCCGAAACGCGTTAGTCGACGCTCGGTCGATGCGACTGCCCAGAAAATGCATTTTTAAGGGTTTCTTATTGCCCAAGACTTCTTAAACCTATAAATACCTCCCTTAAACATCAAAAACGTCTTGTACATTAATCCTAGGGTTCCAAGGCACCAAAAGGAGTCCAAAACACCCAACCATCAAGAGCTTGAAGATTGAAGACTCAAGATTCAAGATCTAAACTCTCTTATCCCTTTCTATCTTAGAACAATATTTTATTTCTTTATTTTCCTGTTATTCTATGAACTCCATGAGTGAGTAGATTGTTTTATCTAATCCTAGGGATGTTGAAACCCTCGTGAAACTACGTTTTAATTGATTTATGCAATATTGTCTTTTGTTCTTCATATGCGATTGCTTGTGTTATCTTGTTTACATATCATGATTTCTAAATTCATGATATGATTTCTTGATTCTTGATTTGGATTGGCCACCTAGATTATGGATTTGGTTATTAATTGCTAGAAAGAGGACTGCTTCCCGTGTAATTATCGTAGTTTCGATTTCTCTGAAGCAACTAATGGTCTCGTATAATTAGGGGTAACACAACATAGGTTGAATAAACCGAGCTTATGCGTTTATTGCTTAGATTAACCTATTTGCCTAGATATTAATGCTGTTGTTGGGTTAAATCTAGAGAGCTTATTCTAGGTTATTCAATAATTAGAATCAATTAAAGAGCTTATTTTAATTGAGTAAACGTAAGGGTAAATTCGAGTAGCAGAGCTTATTGCTACTTAGGGTTTTTAGTCGTATATGATGAATGGATTATGATATTTTGATTAGTTAGATAAGTGGAACGAGGGTGGAAACTGAACTAGAACTAGAACCTTATTATTATTGAATTTTTCATTAATTATTTTACTGCTTATTTATTTTGTTCTCTTAGATTAGTTCACAATTCCTACCCCAATTCTTAGTTTAAATAAAATACGAACTATCATAATCTAACCACACTTCTCGTGGGATCGACCCTTGCTTGCCACTGCTACTAGTTAGTAGAGGAAAGTCGAGGACTTTATAAATATTATTTTTGACGTTTCAACGATGAGCGGTCATCCGTCGAGGTTTGGAGCCATATTTTGATTGAGTAGTCATTTTTTAAAGTTCATACATAAGCAAACAAAACACCAAAATTAATATGTGTTGGCCCAAACCTTATTAACCTCACACTCACACGTAGAATATGAGACATTCATTTAGTATATATTGATTGAAGCCCAAAAATTGACATGTGTCAACCCAAACCTTTGTATGCTGACACATATGAAAAGACACTTTTCATTTAATATACAGGGGATAACTAAGATGATAATAACTTCTTATAGTGGTGAATCTAAGAATAAGAAGTAAGGTGAACTAAGATGTTAATTACCAAGATAAATTATATTTTGTAATTTTTTAAAATTATAAGACATAAATTACAGTATTAAAAATCAACTTCTTAAAAAATCACACTAGAATAAAGACCAACCTTCATATAGACTTGTCCCTGCTTCCAAACTAATAAGTGACAAAAATTCCTATCCTTGCAATAGAAGTGATTAAAAAAAAAAAAAACTTCCCTGCTACTTTAAATTACTAAAAATCAACATTTTTTTTTGGTTAGTGGTTTAAAATAAGTAAATGAGAATAAAATAAAAGTGAGCGCTTCAATTAGTTCAATAGTTTCTTAATTTGAGCTTTGATATCCCACTTTTGGGAAATGACTCATTCCTACCCACCCTATTTTGAGGGTAATGAAACTGGCTACCCCTACACAATAAACCTGCACTGAAAACCTCTCACACAAGTGGGCTTTGATATCTCACAATATTCTTTTACATTCTTTATACATATATTATTCTACTTGATTGAGTTAGAATTTTCAAATAAATTTATAATGTATTATGAAATTTGGGATTTTCAAAAATAATTGTGCCTAAATAATATTGTATGAAATAACATAAAATAAAGTGTGAAACCAAACAATTAAGAAAAGTAACACAAGCATATCTCACAAGAAGGTGTCTTACTCCCTCTCAAAATGCTTTCATTAATATAGTATTTGCACACATAGTACTACTTGTAATTACAAGTACGGACTTTCTCACACCTTATAAACGTAAAAAACTCACTACCCATAACTAATTTTCTGATCAATCCCTTATATATCTCTAAGCCATATGAAATCTCTTAAATGGACAAAAAGATATTTAATCCCTAATACCTTGAAAAGTATGTGAAATTCTAATGTTTCAGTATTCCAGAAATATTAGAACATTGACTGAAATCTTGAAACAACCTAAATTTAATATAAAATAATATACAAGTTTGTAGTAATTATGTATGCTTAACATGAAACCGAATACTTTACAATAGGATATATCACATATTTATATGCATCATATGTCAGTCTATTCAAGGAAGCGTGAGTCTTCAATGAATCGCCTTCCTTGATGCTGTAGAATCCTTGTGTGATTTAGTTTTCTACTTCTCTTCTTTTCTTATATCGAATTCATATTATATAGGTCTCTTTGACTTATGTGACTGAACACAAACTCTCGATATGAATTGTTTTGAATTCTTGTCTGTTTTTCACAAATTTCCCAAATTCTATACGCTTGATCTTCTATACATGTATATCATGTTTCACTTGCAATTAAGACAGATACACATTAATTTATCTCCTAGTTTATATTTAATATACAATGAAACTATAGGTAGATATAAACTTAACTTATAAAATGCCTTGACTCTTAAAGTGAAAATACTAAATCTTCATAAAGCTTCCATAAAACAATTTAATTAAATAAATAAATATATTTGAATGATACCGAATCTCATTTTCTTACAAACTATATAAGAATTATATGAGTAGTATAATATTTCAATTCAAAAAAAAAAAAAAAAAGAAACTATACCAATTAAGCATACCAAAGAGGGGCAACATGATTCTCATTCATGATTTGAATTTTCGGAGTTCAAATGAATAGTAAATTCATTGTTTGTTTAGAGGTTTTAAGAGAAAACTTTATTCAAATAATGTCTTGTTAGTGGGTGTTGTTCTATTATATTAATATGTGGTTATAAATATAATATTAATTTATTTTTGGGTGTGAGTATGCGTAAGATATTTAAGTAATAGTAGTAGTGTACTCGTGCGATGCACGTATAACAATGTATTGAATTGCAAGAATTGAATAGGGGTTGGTTAATCGATTTTGGGGTCTTAAAAACAAAACTCCACTTGGGGCCTATTAAGAAGAAAATAATCTTATAAAATAAACTAAAAGCATGGGGATGTGTCGTAAATATGCATGGTTTTAAGGACTTTTATCGACATATTTGTGGTGATCATGAGCTTAAATGGCGTATTTTCATTTTATTTTGTATTCTTGAGCGGACGCTATCGTTTGTTGATTTTGGTGTAGTTTGGAGCTTTTTTATGCATTGTTTTGTGGTTAAGGACACGAATGAGCGTGGATTCTAGTAACTGATATTTATAAATGTTTTATTATTTAATTAAAATAATAAAAAGGGGGTACAGGATGATAAGCTAACTAACTATGACTAACTAACCAAATTGAATAAATAAAGAAGATCAAAGTAATTGAATTCAAACAAACAAAACACGTACGAAAATTAATAAGAGATTATAATAATGAGAAAACTCCAATCCAAGTTCAGTTTCCACCCTCGGCCGATTCTTCTAATCAATTGTAATATTATAATCCACTTTTCATATGAAATTACTAGCCCTAAATAGAAATAAGCTTTGCTACTCCAATTCCTCATTATTGAATATTTAATCGAAACACGCTCATCGATTAAACCTAATTAATGGACGGTCTAAAATAAGCTCTCTAATGTAATCCAATAAAAGCATTAGGCGCTATATAAATAGACTTAGAGAACCCCCCTCTCTCTCTCTCTCTCTCTATATATATATATATATATATATATATATATATATATATATATATATATATATATATATATATATATATATATATATAGGGATTGGATCCAATGGGTCCAATTTTTAAAATAGGTTTTAGGGCCAAATCAGAGCCCTTGATTATAAAGATCTAATGATTATGATTAATCCTAAAAGTAAACCTTAATTGTTATGATTTTTCCATGATCTCTCACTTTTCTCGCAAGCTATCGTCTCTTTCACAAGATTTTATTTTCTCTTTTTATATAGACGCATAATGACTTACTCGTAGAAAACTCATAAACCGTGGTTGTTTAGAGCCAGTTTATACGAAGTGCGACCTTTTTGTTTAGCAATAAAAAAGAGATCAGGTAAAACATCTACTCTGCTGTTCAGGCATGAAACTAGTGTGTTTAGAATAAATGCATATTTAGTATTATTTTCCTGCATATTTAATAATCTGTATACGTATTTTAAACCAGTTTCTTTTTGTTGAGAAATAAAAAGAGATCAGGTAAAACATCTACTTTGTTGTTTAGGCATGAAACCAGTGTGTTTAGAAGAAGTGCATATTTCGGTATTCTTTCTTGCATATTTAGTAAGCTGTATACGTATTTTAAACCAATTTATTTTGTTGAGCAATAAAAAGGAGATCAGTAAAATATCTACCTTGTTGTTCAGGCATGAAACTAGTGTGTTTAGAATAATTGCATATTTAGTACCATTTTCTTGCATATTTAATGATTTTTTGATTGTGCTGATTGTTGACAAATAGAATTAAATTTACGTATTTTACAACCCTTTACTACAAAAGTGGCAGTTGTATCTAAATAATTAATGCATGCAGATAAATTATCTTTTGTGTGTTATTCCAGATACACATGGCTGAAAAGCAAAGAAAAAGAAGAGTAGTAAATACTAGTGAAGATACTAATGTTGGAAAACAATCGAAACAAAAGGGATCATACCCAAAGTTGCAAAGCAGATTTATACCTAAAGTGTTAGTTGAAGCGATTAACGGTTTGAACCCAAACCAAAAGGCGGCGGTTGTTGAGATGGGATTCGGTAGTATTCTAGATTTGAAAATTAAAGAGATTCTTACGGAACTCACCTACTGGCTTGTTGATAATTTCAACCCCGTAAGCAGTGACTTGATTTTGCCGAATGGGAAATCAATGCATATAGATGCTGAAGATGTTGAGCGTGTATTGGGGTTCCCCAACGGTACTAACTAATCGAGAAAAAGACAAAGTCAGAAGAGTGTAAACTACTTCGAATATGGCAGCAATTATTTGACAAGAACGAGTTCAACATAACCGCCAACGATGTCAGTGTGAAGATGTTACAGTGCACGGATGGATGAGAATGGTTCAAGAGACATTTTATAGTTCTTATTGACTGTTTGATAATTGGAAACAACCAGTCTGGATATGTGAAACCTCTAATTATGAAGTGCTTAGATGATATTCAAAACATTCCAAACTTCAATTGGTATGAGTATACGATGAAGACTTTGATTAAGTACAAAGTCCGATGGGAGACGAGCAACAAAACACAATTCAATGGTCCTTTGTTTTTTATTGCTGTAAGTTTTTATTATTAAAAAAAATATTGAATAACAAATTGCACCATACTAGAATGACCAATAACATGTTTCGATTTTCTATTCTTTCATCCAGGTGCTTTATGTTGATAGGGTAGTTGTATGCATCCGCGAATTTCCAAGGATATTCCCTTCCATTTTAGGATGGACATGCGAACTTCTGAAGAAGAGAACGACAAATGAGATAAGGTTTGGTGGGTTTGGCAGGGTTTTTGTAGATAACCCACTAGAAATTGAGGCAACAATAATCAGACGATCAAATAATCTATCAATTGGAAATAATATATGTTCTTTTAAGTCCCATGTAGCACCTTCGGACGATGACATCAACGTACCTAGTGCATCTCAGGTCATTTATCATCCCACTACTAGTATCAAATTTATTTACAGATGTATGGTATTTACTTAGCAAATAAAATTATTAGAATGTAGAGATTTACTCAAATCGTGATGATTGTTTTTCTTTTCTTAAAACTTACACAAATTAACAATTTTTGCTGTTCACTATAAAATAGGAGTATGCATCAAAAGTTCTAGCGATGCTTTCATGCCTTGCTAATGACGTTGTTGGTTTAATCTCACTACTTCAAGATACCCCAAAAGATTTTGTTGAGGATGCACAGTTTTGTAGGATACATAAAGTTGATAAAGATATCATATGTTTCACTGGTAAAAATAATGATTTAAATTTAGGCTCTGCCCCACTTGAACTTAGTGAAACTCAGCAGATAGAAGCTTGGTGGAATAATCCAGACACATTAGATGCCCTCGACAAAATCGACAAAGCTTTATCTACGAGAAACGAGTACACAAAGAAAATGTGTGAATATCCTAGTTTCGGCCTCGGTTTTACTCAGGATGAAGCATGGGAACCTATTATTCAAACATCACACGCATGTGCCCAAGCAACAACACTAGCCGTTGGAGTGCAGGAACCGGTCGAGCATGACATCCCATCAGTAAAAAATTCTGTTCATATTAACATTTATTTTTTATTTTTATAGGTCTTTGATGATAAATATCTTCAAAATGTGATTACAGGAGGGACCACGAGAAAATGTGGTTGGTGATGGTAATGCTGACATTGTTGATCCAGTTGACAAACATGCAGATGAGTCAATTGAAACCACAGATCATTGCAATCAACTTATCAAAAAAAAAACAAAAAGAATCCCTGTTAAAACAGATGCAACCAAATCCCCTTTTTTGATAAGGCCAATTACCATGACGTCCAAATGTGATGCTCAGCAAGTAATGGTTGCGACATGGTTACTTAAAAATGAAAAGGCTGACAAGTAAGATATTATTTTTTTAATAATAAATTCATGCATTTTAATAATAACTGATCAATTATGTCGTTTTCCTCATCTTGTATGCACGGTTTAGCATTTGTTAATGCATCCATAAGAAAGAATAGATGCTTATCTAAATTTAAATAATAAATCTTTGTCCTTAATATATTTAAATGTGAATGTTTTTGGCTTTTGAAATGTTAGGAATGAATTGATCTTCAAATTCAGACAACATAGGCTACAACGAGAAGAAATTAAGACATTGGAAGGGGGCGAGCTTGTGAGTGTTGCAGTTGTCGATACATGGTCCAGAATTTTGAATTACAATGAAGAGTTTAGAAGTAAAAGCTCTCCACTCATATACTTCTCAACCACGTATCCATGTGTGAGTGATTATTTCATGCAGGGATTTTGCAAATAAAATGTCTAGTGATCCTAAATTTTATTGATTTTATTTCAGTAATACACAGTGGTATCACCTAACGAAGCTTGGGATTTCGAGACAAAGCTACAAACATTTGGCAAGAGTTTTGAGGCAGAATTCATTGACATGGGTGGTACTAACATGAGAGACATTGACATGGTAATATTTAGATAATAATTGTATAACAATTATAAATTAATATTCACACACTTTAATAAAGATGGTTCTTTCTTTGTGTCAGTTCTTCTTCCCGATTTTCAAAAATGTGCACTTCTTTGTCGTTGTTGCGACATGAAGAGAAAACAATGTCACATATTAGACAACTTCACAGAAGGTGGAACATCACTCCGTAAATATGAAAGCATACCAAGCGATCTGGTAATATGAGTGTTTCTTATCAATGATATTTATATGTTTGTATTTTTCGTGTAACTTATGATGTATAAATTAAAAGACATGTACTTTATCTCAAGTTAGATCAATTATGAAATCTAAAAGCTTCATTTGCCATATCTTAGAATATAAATTTTCTAATTTAATTGTTATGATTATTTATCTTGTGATAGCGGCATATGTTCAACGAGTACTTGCTTTCAAAAGGTTACGAAGGCTTGGCAATGACAATTGATTTTATGACCCCAGTTAGACTATCAATGTCGTGGAGAGATACAAAAAACAAGGTGGACTGTGCCATTTCTACAATGCGCCACATGGAAACATATATGGGTGAAGGCATAAAAGGATGGGAAAGTGGCTTGGTTAAAGCTAGAGAATCACAAATCCTTATGATGCGCAACAAGCATTGTGTAGATATTACCCTCAATGAGATTAATGAATTAAGAGACAAAAACATGGAAGAGGCAAATAAATTTCATACAAGGCAGAGAGTATAAGAGATAGATTGTTTAGGTTCACCAGGACTTAATTTTTTCAATGCATTTTTATCAAGAACTTATTCACATTTATTTCTATATTTTCCATGCATATTTATTTGGTTTTCATGCAGATTTGTTAGATTTTCATGCATATTTAAAACTACATTGTCGCTCACAGCATTCAAATTCAAAATCCCGCAGAAAAAATGGGAGCGTTGCCAATGGCCATAACTCATTTTAAAAATACTTTTTTTGAGATCCGTTTTTTGCGTTGGAAAGTAGACTTACAAGGCTTTACAATGATATATGGTTTGTATTTTAAATATTTATGTATTAAAGAAGTTTATTAGTTAAAATTGACCCAAACATCTGAATTTGTGTATCAATCTATTGAACTATACACCCGAGCCTTTTTGTTTGCTTCTTTTATATTATGAAGTAACAACAAAAAACTAGACGTGGTCTTATTCACTTATTTTTTCCACTTGCATATTTACAATGATGTTGTTGCATAAACGGATAAAGTTATATGATTTGGTCGATTGCTCGGATAATTCTTCAGGTTGTGCGCATTTAGAATAGTTTCATACAAGGCAGAGAGTATAAGAGATAAATTTTTTAGGTTCATAGGACTTAATTTTTTCAATGCATTTTTATCATGCACTTATTCACATATTTTATATATCTTCCATGCATATTTATTGGATTTTCATGCAGATATTTAGCTTTCCATGCATATTTACAACAAAATTGTCGCTCACATCATTCAAATTCAAATTCCCGCAGAAAAAATGGGAGCGTTGTCACACTTTCGTAAAATGATCATAACTCATTGTAAAAATACTTTTTTTTGAGATCCATTTTTTGCGTTGGAAAGTAGACTTACAAGGCTTTATAATGATATATGGTTTGTATTTTAAATACTTATGTATTAAAGCAGTTTATTAGTTAAGATCGACCCAAACATCTGATTTTGTGTATCAGTTTATTGAATTATACACCCGAGCCTTTTTGTTTGCTTCTTTTATATTATGAAGTAACAAAAAAAAAACAGACGTGGTCTTAATCAGTTATTTCTTTCCCTTGCATATTTACAATGATGTTAATGCATAATCAGATAAAGTAATATGATCTGGTCAAATGCTCGGATAATTTTTCAGGATTGTGCTCACATTTAACAAAAAAAACATCACAAAAACAATCGGTTGAACTGAAATTGTGTCGCGACTATAAAAAATCCATCAGGAAAGAAAAGCAAAAGTTCTTGATTAAAAAATAGAAAATAAAAACAAAAAAACTTCACTTTCTATTGGGACATGTCCTGCTGTTATGTTTACCGATAACTCCACATGTTCCACATCGCCTTTGTAACTTTTTACTCGAGCTGATAACATTTTCTCTCTGGCTTTGAATACGATTCTTTTTGCGGCTACCACTTCCTTTGTTATTTGCTTCTCTAGGAGGTAAGACACTAATATTCAAATGCGAAGTGGATCCCATAAATGACTCAATAACCGCCTGCTTACCGAAAACTGCCGTGCCACCAGACTGTTTAGCTAATAACAACTGCTTTTGTTCAGTGATGACATGTGATAATTCATCCAACTGATCTTCACTTCCCTGTGCAAGGACAATGCAACAATGAAAATATGACTACAACTTGTTCAAATTGCCAATACTTTCATGCATAGGTTGCTTATCAAATATAGCACCTTTAATATCAAGATTCAATGATGCGAGATTTGTCCATCTATTCATCAAATACTCATCAGGAATGCGATCAAGATCCTTAAAAAGCATTAATATGTGATGACACAACAGTCCAACTCTTTCAAACATTTTGCAATAACACTGTGCAGTATTGACACCTTTACATAATATAACATTAATCACACCATTTTCGTCATCTTTAATTGTGTAATGACAGTTCCCACCCACCTCACGAATATGTGTCACCAGGCATTTATAACAAGCCGCTTCAATCTCAATTCTCACAGTAGAAAATACTTTGTTCGTATATATTGAAGGAGCATGTTGTTCAATGGCTAACGGTGTACTGCATTCAGGAATTCCAGCCTCACATTCACTATTTAACTTTTCCACGACATTTCTCTGTTCATCCATCGCACTATCAAAGTACATAAAAAACTCAACCAAACTAGATTGGGGATTCGTGAAATGTCCAAACCAACTGTTCGCACTTTCAGATCTAGAGGTTGTTCTAAGCATCCCACCCAATTTCACATCCCTAAAATAAGCAGGGATCCATAAATTCCTAATCTCAAATAAGGATGCAAACCATTGATGTGTTGAAAAGCTAAGTTCATTCATAATTTCTTTCCATTCAGCATCAAATTCAGGCGGCTCTATATAATCAATCCACAAGACCCCATTAAGTCTCCTCATGAAATTTTCATCATTAAACAATGCATGACCAATTTTTGTACTTACCTTCTCCATGATATGCCACATGCATAATCTTTGCCTTCCCGTTTTAAAAACTTTATTAATCTCATTTTCATTGCTGGATCTTGATCAGCAACAATGTAATACGGTTCTTGACCCATTGCTTTCAAAAAACTTGAGAACAACCAATTATATGACTCTTCATCTTCTTTGACTATCAACCCTGTTCCAAACGTAACGCACCGCTTGTGATTATCAACACCAGTAAATGGAGCAAACACCATTTTATACCTACACATATTAAAAATAAACATATAACCCTTTTTTTCCCCTACAATACTAAAACAATGTGAATAAAATGGTGCTTGTATTAAACATCACCATTGTTGTAAGTATTCATGCACACTTCATTAAACATGCACGTTTTACATTGATTGGCAACATAACAAAAATTGCATAGAACAGAAGTACCTACATAAATTATATATATATATATATAATATAATCTAACTATGAAATACTAAATTAAATGTGCAAAACCAGGTAAAAAATAAAGAATACCTATTTGTGCTGTATGTAGCGCCAAAAGATATAACATCGCCGAACATGGCATAGTTCTTCTTCGCAGTTGGATCGGCCTAAAATAGGCTTGTTAACTGACCATTCTCATCCACCGCATAATCAAATGCCATTTCTGGACACACATCAACTTTTTTGAAAAACCTATCTATAATTAACTGTGCATCAGCTCCACAAATGTAAGCCTTCAGCTCCCTTTTAAAATTCTTAAAATCTATATGCAAAGACCCAACATTAGCATAGCCCCCAACCATTTCTTTATACAATCGATGTGTTTTAGATGGTCCAATATTTTCCCTCACACAGTTGATAATAAATTGTTGATGGGCAAAATTGAGACTTCTATTTACTTTCAAAAACTTTCTATACATCATGGATGACAAACAATGATTGTGTTGCTCTTAAAACGACTTCACAGTGTAACATGTGCTGTCAACATATTCAAGTTCCAAGCGAACTTTGCAACCAACCCTTTTTGAGACTCTATTTCTCTTAATTGTATTATCTTTAGATCCTTCTGAAATATTCTCCTTGAATTTTGAGGATTTAGAAGTATTGTTAAACCCCTCTTTGTTGCACACAAATTTTTGCACACGAATGATACCACTACGAAACCTTTTTGTAGTACTAATCCGCACATCAAAACCGCTATGCGAGCCATAAGTTTTGTAAAATTGGATACCCTCTTTAAGATCCTTGAACATCATCCCAGTATGAGGCGTTATCTCTTCCTCACATTCTGGGATCCAATATTTGCTTGAACTAGGTGATATCACCATACGTTGTCCCAATCCTTCGCTATTAGTTTCTGCAATTAATTATGCATGTTAAGTACTCTAAAAAAATGGTATGGGACACTAAAAGGTCCAGTACCATCATTTTAAATTATTGCATAGTACATAGCATTTGCATCTGTAGGAAACCCCATTCAATATAACCATTCATGTCAAGTGTTCTAAATGGGCACAATATTAAACATATAACCCGCTAATGCTACCTATATTCATCAAAGCGTCGCCAGTAATATAAATATGCATAAGCGGCGTGTTAAATATGCAAAAAGAATTTAGTAAATATGCATGCAAATGCAAACAAGTCTGCGTTACGTTCTCTTCATATTTAATAAATTTACTTTTATTAAAGTGATGCCATTGTCGTAAATATGCATGAATAATCTAATAACCATGCATTAGAAGGCTATAAAATATGCGATCGGACTTTCAGTGAATAAGTACTTATAAAAAAACACTGACAAAATTAAAAACATCTAACAAAACGAGAACATCCACCAAACTATTTTCATTACGCATATAACGGAGATTGCATAACCAATGTGTTATATATGCAGACAACATTAAGTAAAGATGTTGCAATTTCTATCAAATTAACGACAAGATATCTTCATTAATCAGCAGCGGCATTGTGTTGCATGGAATATGAATTTAATACTCACATAACAACTATTAAGTATGCATGCAAATTCTAACAACTATGCATTAGGTTCTCTTCATATTTAATAAATACAATTTCATTCAAGATGCGACGTTGTTGTATACATACAGGAGTAATCTAATAACCATGCATTAGAAGGTTACAAATTATGCACCAGATTTTCAGTAATAAAAACTCATAAAAAAGACTTCTAACAAAATTAAATACATCTACCAAAACAAGAACATCCATCAAACTATTTTCAACCAGGAAAACAAGGAAGTGTTCATGCTAATTCTATCATGTTCGTTCCATATTTTTCCAATTATCATAAGCGCCCTTGTAAATGTGCGCTTAATGTTACAGATATGCACGAAGAAATAGGTATATATGCATGCGACCTCTGTTAGATGCAAAAAATGAACATAGACGTCGTTGTAAATATGCATGAACATATATGTAAAAACGCATGTGAGTGTAAAGAAGAAAACTATAACAGCGTGTTAAATATGCAGACAAAATCGAGTAAAGATGCTGCAAAAACCAAGTAGATAAGCATGGTTTTTCCAAAGCATGCTGAAGATCTGCATCATAATAGAAAATGAATGACCGAACTCCAGGAATACAGAACAGTAGTAACAAGACCCACCATATTCCATCAAGGCGTAATTATCTTCTATTTATGCAACCACGTCGAGCGAGTTTCTTCTTCTCTGCAAAATTGTTTTCACAATCTTCTACCGTGCAACCACAAACGGAGAATGAGGAATTAACAAGAAATGGAGATATTTCAGGACAGATCTTGATGATTTGGAGAGAGAATAAAAGTGTGGTATTACCTATTTTAGTTTTCAAGGTTATTTCCCCTATTACCCTTCTAATCTAACCTTTCGGCAACAACACACTAATTACATAGATTAATCATAACCATACGATCTTGATAATCAAGGGCTCTGATTTGGCCCTACGGACCTATTTTAAGACTTGGACCCATTAGATCCACTCCCTATATACATACATACATACATACATACATACATACATACATACATACATACATATATATATATATGTGTTCAATTAGGGGAATTTTTTGCCTCAATTTCATTATATGTTCAATTAGGGGAATTTCTTGCCTCAATTTCATCCTTAAGCCAATTCGAGAAAACGAGGGTCCAATTAAAGATCAATTGAATATGGGAGATGGAGGAAGTAAACTTTCCAGACCATTACCATGATCTCTTCCATCATCCTTGGCATTGTCACCGCCTACAACTCCTTCACCTTCAGCGTCTCCTCCACTTGTAGCTTTGACTACACTTTCACTCCAGCTAACACCACCACCGTTGCGACCACGCCACCACCCGTTTCAATGATAAACATCCCCCTACCTCTATACCCGCCGCTGGTGACAAACCTGTAACTTGGGCTCGGGCTCGAGTCCAACTTGATAGGTGAGGGAACTACGACTATCAGGCCCGCTGATCTCCTGCTCCCTATTTGGGCTTCGAGCAAGAAATCCAAGACCCAAGACACCACGAAATGGAGAAGCAAGGGAAAACAGATCCTTATTTCTACATCGTCGGTTATTCCACCACCACCTTTGCCCAAGTGGAACATCACCACACCACCGCCTACTTCTCCACAACAAAATGAGGTCAGTGGAGAGGCCAACCACTGCTCCTAGTCATCCGCCACCAACACAACGTGCCACCTGAAGTCTGAAAACCCATGAGGATTTGCAAAGAAACTTCGGCCACCTTGATGATCCTACATCACTTTTTACACCACCATCGTCTCCCGATCAGGTCGTGCTGACTCAATCTTGAGCCATGCCTTGATCCTTAAACTTGGTGGCTAAAAGTGTTCAACACCACAACCTATCATCTTGGATTAGGAACAAGTGGACAAATACGAGCACCTCGTGCACTGTAAGGTAGTCCCATTGATTTATATATATGAGCTCACATTAAATGTTTTGGGATTATACGATGATGTTGTATGTTTATTGGATATTGTGTGTGAGAGGAACACCAAGTGATGAGCGCGTGGCTAACCTTCACTACAAGCCAAAATGCAGGAGCCTACAAGCATCAACGGGCAATGAAAGTTGTGCAAAAGGACAAGGAAGTGGCAACGAGTTGCATGGTCAAGCTGGTGACACTTGGATGATGGTGAATCGTTCAGATGAGCTCAACACAACTGGCATGCATCATGATCCTCAGCATATACCCTAAAACCCTAGTAGTAGGTTTATAAAATGCAACAGCATTGTATTGCTTTTGTTCATCCAGAAAATGTATGTTTGTTCTATGAAATAAAAATGGCTTTTAGCATTACAATCAGCTGTCATTCTGCAGATTTTAGCTTTATATTTAATGTTCAGTTTAACATTTCTTTTCATGGTACCAGAGCCATGTGATCCTGTCCTCATATAAATCCATTTTTCTCCTCAAAACCTTCATAATGTCTGATACAGCTACTTCAAATACAAATAACACCAACACATCAAACCAAACCACCCTCATTCAACCAAACAGCCAGCTTATCTCAACCAAGCTGGATGAATCAAACTTTCTTATTTGGAAGCAGCAAGTAATAACAGCCATACGTGGATATGGTGTTGAGAGCTTCATCAATGGAGCCTCAGTTGCACCAGAAAAATTCATTCTTGATGAACAATCAGGTCAAACTACTTCAAATCCTGAATACCTACAATGGATGAGACAGGATCAGCTTTTAGCCTCTTGGTTAATGTCATCTTTATCTGAAGGAATCATGATTCTAATGGATGGATTGAGCACAGCAAACGACATCTGGGAAACCATAGAAGGAAAATTTTCTAGTCAATCCACTGCCAAGGTTATGCAGTACAGATAGAAGCTGCAGACTCTAAAGAAAGGAACTTTGCCAAAAACCAAAATCCTGCATATCCTCCAGAGAGAGTATTTGAACAAGATAAAGGGATGCTGTGATCTACTTGCAGCTGTTGAAGAGAAGGTATCTGAACAAAACCAAATCCTGCATATCCTCACTGGCCTTGGTTCAGAATATGACTAAGTTGTTGTGAACGTGACATCAAGATATCCCCCTCATTCTCTCTCAGAGGTTCACTCCTTGCTCCTTACTTATGAATCTAGGATGGAGATGAATCAAGGATCAGCTTTTAACTCTGAAGGATCATAGCACTTTGCCAATATTGTTACTCAGGACAATAAAGGTTACAACCCTAGTTTTGGCCAAGGAAGAGGAGCTAGATACAGTAATCAATCCATCAGGGGAAGGAACACACCTAGAGGAAGAAGAAGAGGTAGAAACAAAAGGCCTCTCTGCCATATTTGCCAAGGATCTAGCCACACTGCTGATAAGTGTTGGTACAAATATGATAACCAGAACAACAACAATCCATCTTCCTCTCAGCAAGTTGTTCAATCTATAAAAAGAAGTCCTACCCTCAATTTTGTTCAAATGCCTGAATCAAGTGGCCATTCAGATGTTGGATCTGAGATGAGCTGGTTCCCTGATTCGGGAGCCTCAAACCATGTGACTAGTGAGCTGGAGAACCTCAATATTGCCTCTGAGTATCATGGCAACAACAAGCTCCAAATGGGAAATGGAGAAGGAGCAAACATTTCTCACTTTGGTAATTCTCTTCTCAAAAATCCTGATTCCATAAACTCTAAGGTTTTCATTCTCAAAAATCTGCTTCATGTCCCTAACATCACTAGAAATCTTTTATCTGTCTCTCAAATTGCCAAAGACAATAGAGTATTTTTTGAATTCCATCCCTCTTTTTGTCTTGTCAAGGACCTAGCCACTCAAGAAATCCTGCTCAAGGGCACACTTAAGGAAGGATTGTACCAGTTCAACCTTCAAAATCACAAGATTGACATAAAGTTACTGCAGAACCATCCCCTCAATCTTTTTGTTTTTCTATTAAAATAAATGAATGTTCCAACCTTGATCTTTGGTATCAAAGGCTTGGACATATCAATCTTGATAATGTTCAGAGAGACCTTAAGGATTGTAATATATCTTTCCAAGTTAATAAAAATTCCAGTTTATGTCAATCTTGTGTTCTTGCCAAAAGTCACCTTTCTCTAATTCTGAATCTGTCTATAGTACTCCTTTTGAGCTTGTTCATACTGACTTATGGGGCCCTTATCATGTTAAAATTGCTAATGGTTGTAGTTACTATGTAAGCTTTATAGATCTTTATTCCAGATTTATTTGGATATACTTGTTGAAAGCTAAGTCAGATGTATATGAGGCTTTTATCAGCTTTAAGGCCTTAGTTGAAAATCAATTTGGAAAAAGGATCAAGATGATTCAGAGTGAAGGTGGAGGAGAGTATATTGCACTCAAAAGGTTCTTTCAAGACAATGGTTTAGCACACAGGATGTCTTGTGCCTACACCTCTCAACAGAATGGCTTGGCAGAGAGAAGGCACAGGGATATTGTAAACATGGGGTTGTCTTTGCTAGCTGAATCAAACTTACCACTGAGTCTATGGGGAGATGCTTTTGTAACAGCTACGTACCTTTTGAACAAAGTTCCCAGTAAACCATTGAAGTTCAAAACACCACTTGAAGTTCTTTATGGGCACTAACCAGATTACAGGAGGTTAAGGATATTTGGATGCTTGTGTTACCCTCATTTGAGGCCCTACAACAAGCACAAGATGTAGTATAGATCATGTGCAGGAGTTTATATTGGATACAACAATCAATACAAAGGATATAAGGTTTTAATGCCAGACAAGAGGATAATAATCACAAGGAATGTACTGTTTAATGAAGAAGTTTTTCCTTACAAAAAGAAACTGAATGTAGAATAAGTTGTTCACCACAAAGGTCCCCCTGTGGTTCCTATGATACCCACAACACACAATCTAGATAGATCAAATGTTAGTGGTGCAGTGAAAAGAAACACTACAAGTGAGAACCTCTCAGGACATAGTCCTTTCACTCATCAGTCACCATCATCAAGACAAACCTCACCTTCTACGAGTCCTCCAGATAGCTCAAGGAGCAGTATTGCAGCCATAC
Organism: Phtheirospermum japonicum; assembly: GCA_014905375.1. NCBI lineage: Eukaryota > Viridiplantae > Streptophyta > Magnoliopsida > Lamiales > Orobanchaceae > Phtheirospermum > Phtheirospermum japonicum. The sequence goes on from BMAC01000709.1 coordinate 160,173, forward strand.
CACTGTTTGTTCAAATGCCTCTACTTAATAATGATTCAGAAAGCTCAACTACACAAGAAGTTCATCAAGGGTACCCCATGACCACAAGGTCAAAAACGGGAATTTATAAACCTAAAGCATACAACACTTCTGTCACAAAGGAAATTAAACCTTACACCTTGACTGAAGCTCTCAGCTTCAACAAATGGAAGCAAGAAATGCAAGAACAGATATATGATTTGATCAAGAACAAGACTTGGCAGTTAGTTGAATTGCTAAAAGGGAAAAACATAATTGGAAGAAAGTGGATTTTTAAAATTAAAAGACATGTAGATGGAAAAATATCCAAATACAAAGTAAGGTTAGTGGCTCAAGGATACTCACAAATGCCTGGTTTTGATTTCTCTGGACCTTTAGTCCTGTAGTAAAACACAATATTATAAGGATCATGCTCACCTTGGCAGTCAACCACTCTTGGAAAGTCAGACAATTGGATGTGAGCAATTCCTTCTTGAATGGAGAATTAAGTGAAGAGATATATATGAAGCAGCCACCAGGATTTGAGAGGGGGGGTAATCAAATAGTTTGCAAGTTATCAAAGTCCTTGTATAGATTGAAACAAGCCTCAAGGGCATGGTTCAGTAAGGTCAAGTCAGTGTTGATTGATATGGGCTTTAAAGACTCCAAGGCCGATTGTTCTTTGTTTTATAAGGTGATAGGGAAGGAATGTCTGTTTGTGTTAATATATGTTTATGACATCCTTGTTACAGGATCCAATCCCATGCTAATTGATCAGTTTGTCAACATTTTTGGCCAGAATTTTTCTATCAAAGACCTTGAACAGATAAGCCACCTTGGGATTGAAATCACAAGGACAACTGAAGGAATGCACTTATGTCAAGAGAAATACAACAAGGAGCTCCTCGAGAGATGTAAAATGGAATCAACTAATCCTAGCCCTACACCTATGGTGTCCTCTTTACAATTGTCCAAGTATCAAGGTATGCCCACAGTGGATGGAACAATGTATAAAAGTGTTGTTGGAGATTTACAATATGTCACCTTGACAAGGCCTGAGCTGAGCTACAATGTGAATAAAGTTTGCCAATACATGTCAGCACCTTTGGATACTCATTGGAGGGCTGTGAAGAGAATTTTGAGGTATTTAGAAGGAACAAGAAACTATGGTTTGCACATCAGAAGATCCTCTCATCTCAACCTAAGTGCCTTTTCTGATTCTGATTTGGGTGCTGATGTGGATGATAGAAGGTCAACTACTGGATATTGTGTCTACTTTGGAAATAGCCTGATTTCATGGTGCTCAAGAAAACAACCTTCAGTGTCAAGATCCATCACTGAAGCAGAATACAAGAGCTTGGCTAATGCTGCATGTGAAGTGACTTGGATCAACTCCTTACTTGGAGAAATAGGACAGTCTCCTCCTAAGATGCCTCTGATTTGGGTTGATAATATTAATGCTATTGCTCTTGATTGTAATCCTGTGTTGCATGCTAGGACAAAATATGTGGCATTGTACTACCATTTTGTTAGAGAAAAAACTGCTGCTGGAAAATTGAGAGTGCAACATATTCCAGCATCAGAACAGGTGGCAGATGTTTTGACTAAGCCACTGAGTTTACAATTCTTCTCTAAGCTCAGAAACAAGCTCAATATAATTAGTAAGAGCACGATCGAATTGAGGGGGAGTGTGAGAGGAACACCAAGTGATGAGCGCGTGGCTAACCTTCACTACAAGCCAAAATGCAGGAGCCTACAAGCATCAACGGGCATGACAGTTGTGCAAAAGGAGAAGGAAGTGGCAACGAGCTGCATGGTCAAGCTGGTGACACTTTGATGATGGTGAACCGTTCAGATGATCTCAACACAGATGGCATGCATTTTTGATGATTTGACGTTAGAATTTTTGAGCTTGTTGAAGATTTAGTGGGAATAAGTTGAGATTTTGATTAGGATGTTCGAATTTTGAATGGAGTCTTCGGGATATGGCCATAGCTTTAGGTCTACCAGATGATGTCTAGGGCATTATGACTTTTGGTATAGACCCCAGACGACCGTCCAGGACAACATGAGTAATCTTGGGACCAACTAAATGATCAATCGCATTAGTAATCTAGTTCTATGATATCTCTATCGAATAATGGTTCACACATTTATTGGGAAATCGATGAATAAGAATTTTGCTATGGTCCCATAAATCACATTACTTTGGGGCAGGATCTATAGATTTCAGATTCGAATGGCTGGACATGTGTAATCGATCTAGAGAGATTCTGATTGGAGGGCTCGTGATGGCAATGGCTGAACACGCGGGGGTGGGTTTTTGAGGCCGACTTCTCATGGGATAGGCAACTAAACTGGATGCCCCATTACCAGGCAAGATGAAGGTTTTGAGTAAGAAGGATGACCTTTATTCCCGGGCAGTATCTGAGATGGAGAAAATTGCTTTACCTAATCCGACCTTCACATCATTTAGTATCGAGTTTAATGTTCAGATTATATATCCAGAGTTTCCCGGGAGTCGATACAGCTGGCAGTGGTACCTTGCCAGTGATCGTAGATGAGTTCAGAAACTGAAGCTGCCTTGTCGCAACAGGTCGAGAAGTTAGAGCAAGTAAATCAGGATTTGATGATTTGTGTACACAATATGACTACCAGGGCAAGGTCCCCGCAGAGGCCGAGAGCTGCCCATCAATAATCTGGTGATTTCTATTTTCTAACTCTATTTCTATTTTTTTCTTTTGTTCTGACAATTTGCAAGGTTGAAAGTTTGGGGGTCTAGATAAGTTTGTGTTGTGGCGCTTGCATTACATTTTATGGTCCTCATTGTACTTGGTTTCATTTTTAATTTTTCAGATGCACGTTTATTTTTTGTATTTGTAAACATTAAAAAATGGAAGGAGTAGTCTGTTAGTGGCTTTTGTGATGATGATAGTCAAGAGCTTATTGGTCATATTTATGGTACTTACTTGCATTGCTTGCGCAAATTATGTTTCGGTTAAAGTCTCTAGACACAATTTGATTTAGGGATCAAGAGTTTTGTGATTCATTTGTTGGGCATCGGTTCTAAATCATTTATGTTGCTGAGGTGTCCTTGTGGTTGTTGTACTCAATGCAAGTTTGTGTGGGGCCTTGAATCTGGCGGTTCTTTGAGAATATCTCAAGTTGAAACAGGAGTTATTTAAATCCGGTTGGAGGATACTGATATGTTGTATTCAAAAAGTTAAAAAAAAAAAGAAAAAAATTGAGGTGCTGAAACAGCTGCCTATCCGTGTTTACCAAGTGCTTTCATTTATACTACAACTGCTTTTCGATGGTGAGAAGACCAGCAAGCCCGACATTTCACGCACGTATGCATACTCTCAAATGAAGCATACTGATCATAGTTTTTAATAGTAGAGGGGACAGTTGACATGTCGATCGCCTACTTCTTATGACCCTCGTATTCAGCGTCTGATCCTAATTATCGAGTTAAGAACAGTAATGCGGAGCTGCATGCATCAATTAAAAAACCAAAAATAATTACTAATAAACGGGTGGATGAGGTATTTGATCACAACCAACAATGGATATTATCCAAACCTTTTAGTAGTGAGGGGGAACCATGGTACATTGATATGACGTATATATAAAGGGGCTACCAATCTACTGGGGTCACTTTAGTTGATACATAAAACGCTTACGATTTCTAGAAATATAAGGGTGTCTAGAGTCCGGATGATTTTGTTTGAGCAATTCGGGTAATTTACTAGTGCGTAAGTGTGAGGACCTGAGAAAATGACCACTTAATGTTCTTGGGTTATTTCTCTTGTGTGTTTTGTGCCTTAGTTCTAAATTGTTTGGGGACAAGCAATGATTTAAGTTTGGGAAAGTCTGATGTGTGAGATACCTTGTAGTAATTAATGATTTATAAATATACTTTTATGCACTTCATATTATCGTATATATTTATTTCTCGTGTATATATTTTTGTGGATGGACGAGCACCAATTGCATATTTTTTATATATTTTGTAGTGTTTTGTTGCTCTATTAGTGTGATGATAATTGTTGAGTAGTTCGTGGATTGATTTTGACGATGTAGGGTTGTTATTGGGCCACCCGATAGTAACAGAAGGGCAACATAAATCTATTAAATTTGAACAACACACGGGCCAAATTCTTACTGGGCTTTAAGAGGCAGACTTGGAGATTCCTCTATCTATATTATCATGCATGCTCAATCTTACCTTTATTAGGCCTAAGAGACTTGGAGAACCCTCTATATATATTCATGCATGTTAAATCACGAGGATTAAAAAAGAAAAAAAAGAACCAAGGACGTACTTTTGGGTGAAAAAAAGAGATTTAAGGCAGTCACACTTTTAGGTAGTGTTCTAAAAATCGGCCTAGGCAGCCGCCTAGGCGCTCGGTGCCATCGAACCACCGACGATTTCTGAATATCGGGCAGAAAAATCGCCTGGGAAATTTGGCGCCGCCTAGGCGCCCTCGGCGCCCAAGTCTGTGCCTAGGCGCCACGCGATTAATCCTGTTTTAATTTTTTTTAATACCCAAAACGACATCGTGTGGTTTCAAATTTTTTTAAATCCAAATCAACTGTTACGGGCAAGAATTGGGAAACAGAACAGAACAGCACAAAACAAAAATAGACTGAGGAGAACTCTTGCACTAATGCCACTACGGAACGACTGCTGCCTCTTCCCACCGGCACTACCACTGCCACGTCGCTGACGCCGCCGCCCTCCTCAGCTCCCCACTGCAAAGTTAACCCAACCTGGTATGTATAATGTAATGTATTTTTCTCAATTTGAGTATTTTTTTTTAGATTTTGGAATGGTTAGGTTATGAAATATAAAGTATAAATGAACTATTAAATTCGTAATGCTTGGGATGGTGATGTAAGGAGATGGAGATGATTGTTAACTAGAAATTGAAGAGATATAAATAATTGTTATCTATATGTATTCAAGGTGTTCGATGAAAGTACACAAAGAAAAGCTTGTATTCAAGTCGAGCCCTAAAGTAATTATTTTTTCTTGCGAATCATAGTTTTCACTATTTTTTTGCGAATTGGGTCTGCATGAGAAAATAAGGCATTTAATTTTTACTCTGAATGTATATTTAGTTTCTTTTATCTTCATTTTTTATTTTGTTTCTTTTTTTGATATTTGTGCTGCAGATTTTATTTATTACAGTTGCATCATATAGTTTAGATTCTATATATGATTTGATTAAAAGATTTTCTAGTTTTGGTGGTGTCAATTGTCAAGTAATCAATATTTATAGGAATATACAGTTTCAAACTTCTAAATGAAACTGCGTTGAACTCTTTATTAACTATTCAAGATTGTTTGACTTTTATCAAACTTTGTATAACTATAATAATATGATAGTAAATTATTTAAAGCTCTATTTGTTAAGTTTAATGAACTAAAGCTGGAACGAGAATCGATCTTGAATGGAAAGCCACATACTTCAATTATTTGTTTTCACAGTCTCTACCAAAGTATATAGAATACATAAATATTTGTACGTACGGTGTGAAAGCGTTGAATCTGTCCGGAATGCATATATATGCACGTACTGTATTAGTCAAATTTTACATTTAAAAGGGTAATTATTTGAATTTAGTTCAAACGATAATTGATTTAGATAGCCTCATTCCTAATCTTCCCAATCTCATCAGTTATTGTTCAATGCTTTTCGATATGTTTAATGTTTATTCACTTGTCGTGTAGGTATTTTATGGAAGCTTCTAGCAACTCGGCAACCGGGAGCAATCCATGTGAATCTCGACCTTCATCTGAGAGCGAGTCTCATCTTAAACGAAAATCAAATGACTTTGGTTTGGATTATGGCATCTTAGCTAATCCAACCAACTTAGACAAGGTAAAATGCAAGTTATGTGGCAAGGTTATGTCTGGGGGTGTTCGTAAATTGAAGGAGCACATAGCTAGAATTCAAGGCAATGTCGTTCCTTGTATGAGAGCTTCAAGTGAAGATCAAGCTAAATGTAGAAATGCCATTAATGAAGCAAAAGCCAAGAAGATAAAGTTGAAACAACATGAAGAAGCTTTGATATCATCTGTAAATATTAAGGGGTTGGGAATTGAGTCTCTTGAAGAAGAAGAAGATGAGTTGAGAGAGTCACTAAGCTCAAGGCCATCCCGTTCTCTTGGTCCAATGGACAAATTTGCTACATCCATTAATCCTGAAGCATCCTTAAATGTGGCAAAGACAGTGCGTGAACAAAACATAAATGATGCCCTTTGGAAAGAAAGATCTAATACGGTGAAAAATTATTTAGCCGATTGGATTTATGAAGCCGACATATCTTTCAATGCATTTGATCTTGAAAGTTTTAGGCTATTTACTGAAACAGTCGGTCAATTTGGAACAAAGTGGAAACCTCCTAGCCAATACGAAATAAGAGAGCCTTTGTTGAAAAAAGCGGTCGAGAGAACCAAAGCCAAAGTTAAGCCACATGAAGATGCATGGAGACAAAATGGTTGCTCTCTTATGATTGATGCTTGGAGTGACAGAAAGAGAAGAAGCATCATGAACTTGTGTGTTAATTCGATGGAAGGTACAATATTTCTTTCCTCTAAGGAATCGTCCGATGTAGCACACACGAGTGAAATGATTTACGAGTATGTTGATCAATGTATTGAGCAAGTTGGGCCTGAGAATGTCATTCAAGTAGTGACTGATAATGCTTCAAACAATATGGGAGTGGCAAAATTATTACATTTGAAAAGGCCAACTATCTTTTGGACATCATGTGCCGCGCACACCATTAATCTCATGCTTGAGGGCATTGCAAAACTACCCCGCTTCAAGAAGATCCTCGATCAAGCTAAAGCCTTGACCATCTTCATCTATGCACATCATAAGACCTTAGCCATGATGAGGTCTTTTACAAAGAAAAAGGACATAGTGAGGCCCGGGGTGACAAGATTTTCATCTTCATTCCTTAGTTTGCAAAGTCTGATGGATAAGAAAGTGCAATTGAAGGCAATGTTTAGTAGCTCTGAGTGGGATGAGTGCAAATGGTCTAAGACCGTCAAAGGACAAGCAAGTTATAATACTGTAATGGCTATTGGTTTTTGGAATGGTGTAAGATCTTGCTTGACCGTTTTTGCACCTTTGGTAAAGGTGCTTCGCATTGCCGATGCAGATGGAAAGCCATCAATGGGATTTCTATATGGGGAGCTTTTAAAAGCAAAGGAAGATATAAAAAATGCTCTAAATAATTATCCCCAAAACTACGATCCTATCTTGGAGATAATGGATGCGAAGATGAAAGATAGATTGGACACCCCGTTGCATTTGATGGCTTATCTATTGAATCCTTATTATCATTACAAGGATCCAAATCTCATTTTAGATCAAGTTGTCTCGGATGGAGCTATTGAATGTCTTGATATTATTTGTCATGGAAACTTTCATTTGAATGATAAAGTTATGAATGGTGAGTTGCCAATTTATAAAACCAAAGGAGGAGTTTTTGCAAGGGCCATTGCCGCGAAAGGATGTGAGATAAATGATGACAAGTTTGATCCAGGTAAAAGAAAATTTTCATTTCTAATCTTTTATTATTCCTTTAAAAATCAAAACTTAAAAATATTAACTATTAATGAGTCATTAATTTATTGTATTATTTTTTGACTTTATGTAGCAACTTGGTGGTTAAATTATGGTTATGCGACACCTAATTTGCAAAAAATTGCTATGAGGATCTTGTCATTAACCACTAGCTCATCTGGATGCGAAAGGAATTGGAGTGAATTTGAAGGGGTTTGATGGCCAATTTACTTTCATTATTTTTTTCTTATAAATTTATTCCATCATTATTATCTTATTAAGAAATAACAATTTTTTTTTATGTTTATATTGTAGAAAATGGAAAATAATTTTATTTTTGTTGCATTTTGTTTACAGATTCATACTAAAAAGAGGAATCGACTAGATGTTTCACGATTAAATAATCTAGTATATGTTCAATTCAATTCACGTTTATTGAACAAACGCAAGAGGGGAAAACATAGAGATGTGCTTCTTGCTAGTGATGCAAGTAAAGCACAAAAGTGGATTATTCCTGGGTTATCTGATGATGATGATGAGGTGGGTGATGGACTTGATGGTGAGCCTTCAAGAGTGAGAGAGATTGGGGAAGATGATTTTGAATCCGAGGATGAAGAAGAAGTGAATGAGAATGACTTTGAATTCGAGTCGGATGAAGAGCGTGTATTAGATGATTATGGAGAAGAAGAAGAAGATCCATTTGGTGTTGCTAGTTAGTACTTATGTTTATTAGTTGTTTCTAATGCTTAAATGGTACTTATTTAGTTATTTTGATTTTGTAATGTGTGCTATGGATTTATGTTGTTTTGAACTTTGAATTGAATAATAGTTTTGAACTTTGAATTGAATAATAGTTTTGAACTTGTGATCATTACTTTTTTTTTGAATTGTCATAGACTTTATTGTGTAGCAGGTAGTATGTTAAACTATTAAATGTTGAATGTAATGTTGTAAATTAGGGTATTTATTCTTAAATTCTAGGCCCCGCCTAGGCGCCCTAGGCACTAAGCGCTGGTCTGGCGCCTAGCGGCCGCCTAGCGATTTTTAGAACACTGATTTTACGAGAAGAGATATTTGTGGATGCTTTAGAGAGGATAGAATTGATTAAGCTGCAAGTTTTGACTTTCCTTAGAGAGACTTTAGTAGTTGGAGATAATCGCAACAACAGTAGGGAATTGAAGGCAATAGCACATCACCTTCGACCGTGATCTTTTTCCTTATTTACCAGGAACTAATGTCTTATTATTAATTTTTATTTTATAGTTTTTTGAATAACATGCATGAGTAGTTTAATTAATTCCGATCCTTGTGATATTGAAACTCATTGATTGATTATATTCTAACTAATTTATGTAATATTTATTTTGTTTTTTATATGAAAATTTTGTGATTTTCTATTTTATTGTCATGGTTATATAATTTCTAATTTAGATTAATTAAGATTTAGATATCAATTGCTAGAAATAGGAATACAATCCGTAATTGTTGTCATTTCTATTTCACTCATAGCAACTAATACCGCGCACTATTAGGGTAACACGAAATAAGTTAAATATACCGAGCTTATAAGTTTATTGCTCAAATTGGACTATTTTCCTAGTGCCTAATGCTTTTATTAGATTATATTTAGAGAAATTATTCTAGGTTATCCGTTATTTAGTTTTAATTGAAGAGCTTGTTTCGATTAAATATTTGTTAAGAGAAAATTCGAGTAGCAGAGCTTATTGCTATTTAGGGCTAGTAATTTCATATAAAAAGTGAATTAAAATATTATTATTAGTTATTGACCGACGATGGAAAATGAACTTGGACTAGAATTTTCTCATTATTATTAATCTCTTATTAATTCTCGTACGTGTTTTGTTTGTTCGAATTTAATTACTTTGTGGTTGTTCGTCTAGTTATTTGGTTATTTATTTCTAATTAGTTAGTTCATCGTCCTCTACCCCCTTTTATTATTTTAACTAAATATGAACAATCACAAATTAATCCACACTCCTCGTGGGATTGACACTTACTTACCGTTTCTACTAGTCAGTGGAGGAAAATTGAGGAAAAATAAAAATATTAAATTTGTCGCGTAAGGATGCGTGGTCAAATTTGACGTCATCGCCGGGGAGTGACAAGTATTAAATTTTAATTTTCATGTATTATTTATATTTCATTAGACACTAGTTGAAATTTGTGTCCAGATTTTTGTAGGCTTTCTAATATTGGGTCTCCCAATTACAGAAGAAAAACAAAAAGTTATGCACATGAATTTCCCAACATTAATTATATTCTTAAAAAATAAGTTTTATTTGACATTTTTAAGGTGAATGAACTTGATATTGTCTAGGAAGAAAGATTTCCAATATTATCCAGAGATCACCAAGAGAGATCACGAATTTAGAAAGAAGTCTTGAAGAGAGAAAAGGCATTAGATACGGAACAATACTATTGCATTGCGAATCCAAGGATTCTTTGAGTGACAGCAAAGGACGAGGATACTCGAGAACCACTTTCGTTCAGAGATAACGTAACAATGGCAGGAGGCGGAGAACTCACTTTGAAAGAGCTAGCTAATCTGGATCTCCCACAGCAATAACTTAGCATCACTTTTCCAACCGTGGATGATGCTGCATTCGATTTGAGATCATGTTTAATTCACCACCAACCGTCATTTCATGGTCTAGATAAAGAAGATACATACAAGCATCTGAAAGAATTCCATGTCATATGCAATAGCCAGGGCGGATTTACACTATCACATGAGGGGGCCACGACCTCCCCACAAAATCTCGAAAAAAGAAATACTGTATAGGATTTTATTTATTCATTTATTGTTATATATTTAATAGTCTCGCTTGGCTTCGTTATATTTATTTTTTGTATCTTTATTCTCTCTCAACACACTTGTTCCTTTTTTTCATTTTTTATTATTAGTCTCACTAATAATCAACAACAGTGTACAAGTAAAACTTTTTTTCTTTGCTCTCAAATGAGTCTACTCTCAAAATTTATCTCGATTATTTTTATTTGTTAGTACGTGACCTCCCCACACTAAGAAACCTGGATCCATGAAACCCGCTGGAGTTACTGATGAACAAATCAAATTATGGGTGTTTCCATTTTCATTGAAGGACCTGTCCAAAGATTGGCTATATTACATTCCATCAGGCTCCATCACCACGTGGGGAGCATTAGGATGGATATTTTTACAGAGGAATTTTCCCGAATCGCGAGTGGCAAACCTTCATAAGGACATTTTTGAAGACCATACACTTTTGCTTTAAGTTTCTTCCCACTTCATAATTCCTTTGGCGATCAAGACCATAGACCACCTCAAAATTTTCATGGGGGCAAAATATCCCGAGATAATACAATAACCATCCACATGTAGAAGACTAGTCCCCATCGCTCGAGAAGATGGTGAGAGCCATGGCATCGAATATCATGAAGCTCCAGCAATATATGGAAAAATAGTAGTAAAAAATAGATGAATATCAGCATAAAACTCGGTCTAGTATAAAGAATCTAGAAACTTAAGTGAGTCAAATAGTGGACCACATAAGCCGACTGGATGCACGAGGAGGTGATCAGTTACCCTATAAACCCGAGGAATATTCAAAGAATGTAAGTGCCATCACGCTGCAGAATGAGAAGAAACTTGAAGCACTGGAGAAGCTAACACCTAAATCGAAGGATGGAAATAAGAAACAAAAAGGCAAACCAGAGCAGACACACGCTGATATCGGGCCACCTAATAACAGTTTGCCTGAACCTAAAAATAATCTTCATAATTCCATTATTTTTCCTATCAGAATGAGCCATTGCCATTTCCATCACGGATTAAGCGCCCATGAGGGAGGAAACAAAGAAACATGTTTGAGATGTTTTCAAGAAGGTAGAGATCAATATTCCCCATACCAACGCAATCAAGTAAATTCCTCGCTATGCCAAATTCTTCAAGGACCTATGCACCCACAAGAGAAAATTAAAGAGAGATGAAAAGGTTTTAATGAGAGAAAATATGTCGGCTGTGTTTCAAAAGAGTTTAACACAAAAAGAAATAACCCAGGTATTGAATCGAACTTTTTGCACCTACTTTTTATTTAAAAATAAAAAGCTCGTCCGCAAGAGAACGAAGCAGCTGTAGGTGATAAGTTGGACTCGAGTCGAATCAGAAGGAAGACTAATCAGAAGTTATTCCGGTGTTTGGTTCTACGAATGAGAAAACAAAAGAAAAAACTAAACTAAACACGCGATCAAATATAGTTTGGGAGTTTCTAACATCTACGAGCAATAAAATCGAAAGCTTTGAAACGATTAAGAAAGCGAGGGTTCTAGTGCGCCAGAATAATCTCCACAATCAGGGTTGTCAATCCCGATGGCTCTAAATGGCCCTAGGCACTAGACCGTAAATTTAGCCAAAATTCATAATCATGATTGATAACATAATCTCAACAAGCATGTAAACTCAAGCATCAATGGAACTCAACGGAATAATTATTCTAAGAATTGAAATAACTAAACTAACGAGAATCAACCATTAAACTACTGCAGCAAATGGATGTAAACTAAAAACGAGTAGAACACGATAAACTAAAATGCAAAGAATGATAAAAGGATTATACTAAATTACGCTACCAAAGTACAACATCAAAATACAAAGAAAACACAAGCTAAACTATAAATACAATTAAGAGAAGTGCAGAAAACTTATTATCCAGAAAAGCAGCAGTAATCGAACGAGTCTTCAGCAACGAGGAACGACTTGAATGACGAACGGAAGAGAAATGATGAAACGATGAACTATAAAACTCGAATTTTGTGTGTGATCGAAAGAGGGCAAGAACCGAGGGATCTATGTAATTTCCGAACCTTCCCCCAAGTTCCAACACTCCCAAAATGAAGAAACCACCATTTTTTTTATAGTTTTCCCAAGAATCACCGCAAAAACCGCCATTGTATTGACTGATGCGGGAATAGCATCGATCGATGTGAGCCAGAGCATGTGCATCGGCAGGGCGTTGCATCGACCGACGCGTGCATGGATCGACGCGCCTGCAAGTTGCGTCAACTTGGGCGTCGTCCGACGCGGGTGTGGTCGACGCTACTGCAAGCTTTTCCTCGGCCAAGGCGTCGGCCGACGCGGGCGGCCTAGGCGTGGACACAGCCGATGGCTGCGGGCACCGGCTGCACGTGTCACGTAGCTCGTCCCGTCTTCTTCGTCTCGAGCCGAAACACTAAAATAAAGCAAAAGTAGACTCTTACTTATAAAATAGTGTAGAAAAATAACAAACATGAAATGAAACGAAAAACATCAAAAATCACATACAAATATGTACAAATCAGGTATGCTCTTTATTTCATGCACAATCAGGCCATGTTAGATTTGGGTGCTTCGATAAATTTTATGCCGCGTGCTATTTTTGATTTCTTGAACTTGGGTCCTTTAAAGAAAACCGGGTAGTAATTCAACTCGTTTACCGCAGCACCAAACACCCTGATTGTGTTATCAAATATGTTCTTGAAAAAGTAAATGAGCTAGTCTTTCCAACTGACTTTTATGTGCTGAGTATGACTGATACGACCTCAAAATCCCACCTATGTTATTAGTGAGACCCTTCTTGAATACTTCCTAGACAAGAATTGATGTTCCTCGAGGCACTCTCATGATGGAGTTCGATGGTCATATTATTCAATTTAATATTTTTGACGCTATGAAACTCCCTAATTCAGGGGATCGATTCCGTATTTGTAATAACTTTATATATGCACTTGGTTATTTCGACTATTTAACACAAGAATTTCAAGAGGTACACAATGGATACGAGTTGGAGACAACTATTGCATGAGTTTTGGGGAAACACAATTTATTATCGGGTCACCCAATAACAAAAATGAGCTAAACGAATGAGGTGCATGAGAAGGTCTTGGCCTTACAAGCACTCGAGTCAGACCCTAATAGCTATGTAGTAGATTTTTTTAAACTGCCTGAATCACACCAAAAGGTTATGCCATCTACTATACAAGCAACAGATCTCTAACTAAAGTCCCTACTGGAGCACTTAAAATATGTCTTTTTAGGAAAGAATAATACGTTACCTGTGATTGTATCATCGCGGTTAGATGCTTTTCAGGAGGTGTCCTTGTTGCAAGTATTGAAAGACAACAAACAAGGGATTGGGTGAACAATAGCAGACTTGTGATCCGAACTTTTGTGTTCCTTTCAAAATCAAAATCTAGTTAAACAAGTCCGCGTCTACTTTTGAAAGGTTTCAGTTCGCCCGCAAGAGAACGGGGTCACCGTAGACTGGAAAGTTAACTCGCGTCGAATCTCTCGAGGAATGGAAATCAGAGTCAATGAAGTCTATTATACTAATAACATAATTTCTAATTCTAAAACACACGATCGGGGGAGGTTTTGGAATTGTAAACTCGACTTAACTTGAATAAACTCAAACTCTTCTTGCTTTGAGGGTGTCAACCTCTTAAAAAGAAGTAGGAAAACTGATTTAGCAAACTCAATTACGAACTATCCAACATCATACGAAAGATCTTAAAACACGCTTAACTCTTATCATGCATGACCAATAACTAAATATCATCCAAATTACCTTAATGTGAATTAACCATCAAACACCAAACAATTCATTCACTATATTACAACGATACCATTATCAAATACTAATCATGCTTTTCCTAATGAATTAATTCAACTTCCACTAATCAGCCAAGATTTAAACCAATTGAAATAGTTAAAACGCAGCAACTCATTCAGCAAAATCAATCATAACATTATCAACCGATTAAATAACAATTCAACATCCAAACATCAAATAACTAGAATAAGAAAATAATAAATTCACTACTCAATAATCCAACCAATCATTAACACAATCCCATCAAGATCTATACCAAATAATTCAACATAATTATCCAATCAAACTAATTAAGATCAATACGAGAAAATGAGTTTAGATGTTACTAATCGTCGAGACTACTTTCCACGAACGTTGATGTTGAACTTGCCCACTCCAAAGATTGCCTTGGAACCTCAAATCTTGTCACGAACCTTGGATTCCAGCGATGAACGATGGCTACGGAATAGTCGAATAGTACTATGATTGCCATAAGGGCTTTATGCTAGAGGTATGAGAGATGTGTCAAATCTCTCTACCTATTGAGATATTTTTGTTATAGTTGTTGGTTCGGCTGGCGCCAGCGAGGATGGAATTGGTGGAGAATTGGGTGAAATTGGTGAAGGAATGGTGGGGAACGGTTCGATTAGGGTTAAAGACAGTGTTTTTTGTTGAAATGGTAAAAAGGAAGGTGAATCCGACTTGAAAAGGGAGCAGTTCGGGTCGCTAGGTCCGGGAGTTGGAACGGACTAGGCAAAGGAGACAGGCCGGGTTGCTGGACCAACTTTGGAGAAATAGTTTTGGGCTTTTGGGCTGCAGAAACTAATTAAAACAATTGGACTCTTATTTGGCTTAATTTTTTAGCTTTGTGTTATTTTTAGGTCATTTGATGTTAAATGGTTCCCCCCCCCCCCCCCCCCCCCCCCCCCCCTCTCCCCCTATGTGTATAAATAGGGGAGAAACAAATTGTGGATGCTAAGAAATAAACTACATTATTCCTACCTACCAAGCTTCTTCTCCCTAATCTATTTCCTTCCCCTTTCTCGTCTGAATTCAGCAGTTCATTTCCATTACAATTCATAAAAATATCAAGGCAAAAACATAAAATTACAGAAGCTTAACAAGTGGTATCTAGAGCCCATCCATCCTTGGTCATGGCTGATGGTACTAGATTGAAGGACCTGCAAGAAATGTAAAAGAGATCAGAAATTAATCTTCAAACAGAAAATCTAAAACGTGCAGCAAAGGATCAAGAGACACAGGAGCAGTTCAATGGTATGAAGGCTGAGATGCAAGAGTTGAGGACAGGGTTTATTGAAAAACTGGATCACCTTACTAAAACCCTAGCCACTATGTAGCTGCAACTACTCCACATGAGCAAGGGCAAGGCAACAGTTGAGGAGGATTCAATTCTGGCATCCCCTTTTTCAGACCATACTCATGAAGGATTACATTCCTAAACATAGTCATCATAAAGAAATAGAGTGTTAGCAGAACAACGAAATTCCAAAATCATCAGCCCCTTACCTAAGGTTGATTTTCCCAGATTTGATGGCTCAAACCCTAGGGCCTGGATTCTTAAATATAATGGGTATTTTAAAATAATACCCAATATCCCAGAGGCACACAAGGTCACACTGGCTACTATGCACTTTGAAGGAAGGACTGCTCAATGGTCTCAAAACTTCAACTTGGGTGAAGCTGATTTCACATGGCAAGAATTTATTGGGATCATTTCTGCTAAGTTTGATGAGCTGAAAGAAGCTAAAATCATTGGGGAGTTTAACAAGCTGAAACAAGGTGGTTCATATGTTGAGAAGTTTGAGGAGTTGAAAGCCTGCATGCTTATGCTAAACCAGAAGGGATACACTAAAGACTATTTCATAGCAAGCTTCATCAGTGGACTGAGTGAAGACCTACAAGCTTTTTTGAACATGTTTGAGCCTAAAACCCTCCAACAGACCATAGAATTGGGAAGGAAGCAATTGCTAACCCTAGAGGCAATTACCAAAAGAGTTAAGGGCCCTAACAAGAGTTTTACTCCCACCCATTACCCGAATCAGAGGGGCATTGCATCCACTACCCCTAATGCTTAAAGACAGACTCTTACCAATCAAGTAAAACCACCTTCTAAATTACTTACCTCGGCAGAAATGGCTGCAAGAAGAGAAAAGGGACTCTGATATAATTGTGATGAGAAGTCTGTGGTTGGACATTGGTGCAAGAACAGAATGAACTACATGATAATGACTTAAGAAGAAGAATTGACCTACTTAGACTCAGT
Source organism: Phtheirospermum japonicum (assembly GCA_014905375.1). Taxonomy (NCBI): domain Eukaryota; kingdom Viridiplantae; phylum Streptophyta; class Magnoliopsida; order Lamiales; family Orobanchaceae; genus Phtheirospermum; species Phtheirospermum japonicum. Next base: position 176,663 of record BMAC01000709.1, read on the forward strand.
TCAGAACCACGAGGAACCTGAAGGGGAATTGGGGCCAGTTGAAGAAATACAAATGTCACTCAACTCTATTGTAGGGTAACACAGTCCCACTACCATGAGATTTGTGGGGTATTGTGGACATGTATTGCTAGACACTGGGAGCACGTTAAGTTTTATTAAGGAATCAAGTACTTGATAGTTGGGGTGTGATTTAGGGTCCACCAAACCTATTTTGGTTAAGGTGGCAAATGGGCAGAGGTTATTGAGTTCTCAGCAAGCTAAAGGCTTCACCTACAAGATGCAGAATTACATGTTTAAGTATCCCATGAGGCTCCTTCAACATGAGTGTTGTGACCTCATTCTGGGAGGTGATTGGCTTAAGGAGAATACCCCCATTTAGTTATATTATAAGGACATGTCAGTCACTGTGAACTTGGATGGAAAGAAAACTAGATTAAAGGCCCTTACTGACACAACTCATTGCCATCTCATCACTGAGCACTCTCTTTTCAGGATGTTACATGAAGACTTTAAGGAGCAGATGGATGAAATCTATGTGCTGCATACAACTAAACAGGATTTCAAGGAGGATAATGGGCTGACAAGTTTGCTGGAAAGATATGAAGATGTTTTTAAAGAGCCAAAGGGATTACCCCCCAGCAGGGGGGTTGAACATCAGATAATACTCAAACCTGGGAGTACACCTAAGCATCAATACCCTTACAGGGCTTCCCATAACCACAAAGATGAGATAGAGAAGATTGTGTAGGAATTGTTAGAGTCAGGGATGATAAAGAACAGTAAAAGCCCTTTTGCATCTCCAGTTCTATTAGTGAAGAAAAATGATGCAACCTGGAGGATGTGTGTTGATTACAGGTAGCACTGTCAAACTGGCCAGCCCGCTCCGACCCGCCGCGGGCTGGCCCAAAATGGGGCGGGCGCGGGCCAGCCTATTTTTTCGCGGGTTGGAAAAACCTATGTCCGCAGCCCACCCGCGGGTTGGCCCATTTTTTTTTTAATAAAATCTTATTTTTATGTTAGAAATTATAAAAAATAAAATTTAAATTTAAAAAAAGTTATTATAATACTTAAAGTATTCTAACGGGCTCATAGAAAATAAAAGAATACAAATATGCCTTCAAATTTAACCAATATAAATTATAATTAAAAAAAATATAAATAATTTTAAAAAAAAGTGGCCAGCCCGCTCCGGCCCGCGGTCTTCGCGGAGCGGGCCAAAAAAGCCCGCGATCAAACAGGCTGCAAGAAGGGCGGCCCAAGCCTGCCCATTTGCGCGGGCTGACGGGCTAGCCCGCGGCCTTTGGCCCATTTCGACAGTGCTAATTACAGGTATCTAAATGAGCTAACAATGAAGCATGATTATCCTATCCCTATTATTGAGGAACTGCTAGATGAACTTTCTAGGGCCAGATACTTCTCTAAGATTGACCTAAGATCAGGGTATTTTCAGATATTAATGGACCCACAGCACTGGTATCTCACTGCATTCAGCAATCATCATGGCCATTACGAGTTTCTGGTAATGCCCTTTGGACTGTGTAATGCACCTGCAACATTTCAATCCTTAATGAACCAGGTTTTTAAGGGATACTTGAGGAAGCATACCCTTGTGTTTTTTGATGATATATTAGTTTACAGCAAGGAGTGGGAGTCACATTTAAGGCACTTGGAAGAGGTACTAAACCTATTGAGAGAGAACACTCTTTATGCCAAAAGAAGTAAGTGCCATTTTGGGCAGAAGCGGATTGAGTATCCAGGGCATGTGATCTCTGAGGATGGGGTATCCACTGACCCACATAAAGTTTAATGTATGATCAACTAACCTAGGCCTACTATTGTTAAACAACTAAGGTGGTTTCTTGGGTTGATAGGTTATTACAGGAGATTTGTTAAGGGCTATGGAATTATTTGCAAACCACTCACAACTTTGCTAAGGAAAAACCAATTCAAATGGGGAGAGGAAGCTGAAGATGCATTTAACAAGCTGAAGGAAGCCATGATTTCCACACCATTCCTCACACTACCTGACTACACTCAACCTTTTATCCTTGAGACTGATGTCAGTGGGTATGGAGTAGGGGTTGTACTGATGCAGCAAGGCAGGCCCATTGCTTACATGAGCAAGACACTTTGCCCTAGGAATCAAATCTTATCTGTGTATGGGAGAGATTTCCTTGTTGTACTAATGGCCATTCGGAGGTGGAGGTATTATCTCTAAGGGCATAAATTCATAATCAGAACTGATCAACAAGCCCTCAAGCATCTGTTGGATCAAATGGTGATGTCCCCTATGCAGCAAAGATGGATCACTAAACTCCTGGGGCTTGACTATGATATAAAATATAGGAAGGGAATAGAGAATAGAGCTGCAGATTCTCTATCAAGGAGGGAAGAGACTGAAGACAGATCTGAGGCCATAACACTGGTGATTCCAGAATGGGTGCAAGAGGTGGTAGCTACTTATGCAAAGGATCTACTATGCAACAAGATATTAGCTGCCAAAAGTATAAATCCTAACCTTTTTCCTGAATACACAATCAGTGGGGGAGTCATAAGGTGCAAGGGTGGACTGTTGGTTGGACAGGATGACAAGGTTAAAAAACAGATATTGTCAGTCATGCTTGAGTCAGCTTATGGGGGTCATTATGAGGTTAATGGTACTTATATGATATTGAAGGGTGTTTTATTCTGGGCTAAGATGTAGAGAGATATTGTTAAGATGGTGCAAGCATGTGATGTATGAATGAGAAACAAACCAGATAGGAAAGGCCACCCTGGTTTACTACAACCTTTACCCATCCCTGAGCAGACTTGGACACACATTTTCTATGGATTTTGTAGAGGGGTTACCAAAATCAGGAGGGAAGGATGTGATACTTTTGATCATTGACAGATTCACCAAGTATGGACATTTCATTGCACTTTCAAATCCTTACACAATACAGTCTGTAGCTCAACGACAACTGATTCCACTGTATTTATGCACCATATATTACTATAGGAGGGTGTAGGACCATCCAAGGAACCTCAACGACGATTGATTCCACCCATGATGGAAGTAGTAAAAAAAAGGAAAATATAAAATTATTAGATGTTGGGGTGATCTATCCAATTTTTGATAGCCGATTGGTAAGCCCAACTCAAGTTATTCCCAAGAAGTCGGGGATAACCGTAGTTCAAAATCAAGATGGCAATATGGTTCCCACTCGAGTGCGAACTGGATGGAGGGTTTGTATCGACTACTGTAAGCTAAATTCTATGACTCGTACATATCACTTCCCTTTACCATTTATTGATCAGATGCTTAAGAGATTGGCAGGTCACTCTTATTATTGTTTCCTATATGGTTTCTCGGGTAGGGATGCAATGGGCCGGGTCGGGCCGAATACTAGAGGACCCGGACCCGTCCCGTCCATCCCACGGGTCGGGTCGGGTCGACCCGTTACATTTGTTTTTTATTATTTTTATTAAATTTAAAATTAATTTAATATATAATAACACATATATTATTATAAAAATTAAATATTAAATGAAAAATTAATTAAAAACAATACTAAATTTTAAATTTTTTAATAATTCATATAAAAAAATATTAAAACATATATAAATATATTTAAAAATAAAAAATGTACAAGCGGGTACCCGCGGGGCGGAGAAGGTACCCCGGACCCGCCCTTCCCCGCCACGGGTCACGGGGCGGGCCGCCCCAAACGGCACGGGCGGGACGGGCTGGGCCAGGATTGTCATCCCTATTCTCGGGGTATTTTTAAATTCCTATAGATACCGAGGATCAGGAGAAGACGACCTTCACGTGCCCCTTTGGCACGTCCCTTATTGTCTTATGATATTCGGACTATGCAACGCACCGCCCACATTCTAGAGATGCATGGTAAATATTTTTTTCCAGAAATCTTTGGCAACATTATAGAGCTCTTTATGGATTATTTCAACATTTCTGGCAGTTCATTAGAGGTATGCCTTGGAAATCTTGCTTTAGTTTTGAAACGGTGTGTTGAAACCAACCTTGTATTAAGTTAGGAAAATGTCATTTTATGGTGGAACAAGGTATAGTTTTAGGACACATTGTCTCTTTGAAAGGAGTTGAAGTTGACAAATCTAAGATTGATGTTATAACTAAGCTGCCTTACCCCACAAATGTGCAAGAAGTTCATATTTCTCTTGGCCATGCAGGGTTTTGCCGATGATTCATCAAGGATTTTTTAAGATAGCATCCCCGCTATGTAGGATCTTATAAAAAGATGTGGAGTTCAACCTCGATGATGATTCTAAGACGACTTTCAACACATTGAAAAATTGACTGACCATTTCTCCAATAATCCAACCACCAAAGTGGGACCTACCATTCAAAATCCTGTGCGACACCATCGATTATGCCGAAGGATATTGAGGTAAACAATTGATAAAGTGTCTCATGTGGTTTAGTATGCTTCGAGAATCTTGAATCCTGACCAAGAAAATTATACAACTACTTAAAAAGAGCTCTGAGCTGTCATTTTTTCCCTCGAGGAATTCCGCTTGTATATAGTGGGAACTAAAGTTGTGGTATTTACTAATCATCCAGCCTTCTGACATCTTCTTACGAAGAAGAAGATGAAACCCAAACTCATATTATGGATACTTTTGCTTCAAGAGTTTGATTTAAGCGTGGATCAAAGTTTTACCCCTCATTCCCCCCAAAGTAACCATATAACACTATTCTTAGCCTTCTATAGTTAAGGCTTTTTCTAACCCCCAAAACTGAATAATCACGCCCGATCCTAAGGAACATGAGTGTTAGTTCCTTTTTTGCTCGTTTGCCTTTATAAATAGGCTTTTATTCTTGTCAACTAGATGTTCTTATGAACTTAAGCATCCTTAATCTCTTTATTATTATTATTATTTTATTTTTTTAGTATCCCACTAATTCCCACTCTGCAAACGTCAAATTTCATTGAACCAATAATAAATTAAACTCTCATCTCACACACTAACAAAATAAGAGCTACAATTATACTCGTGGATAACAAAGAGACGTAATAAAGGATCAAGGGGCTCATTAGGAATTTATAGTGGTTTTTATTTTTGAATATGGCCGGAATCAGGTTTTATATGTGCCTATCGTCATTTCCAAAACTAAATGTACACATGCGACTTTTGGAGCAAGGTCTTGCATGATGCAGAGGTAAGATATGTAGAGGTAGAGAAGGCGATGCTGGCTCTGGTCGGAACTGCTCGCAAGCTACGACCATACTTCCTCTCTCACTGCATAATTGTGCGAACCAACCTTCTGCTGAGAGCTATAATGGACAAGCCAGAGGCGTCGGGAAGGCTGGTCAAGTGGATAATAGAGCTTAGTGAATTCGATGTTACATTCGAGGCTAGAACAGCAACCAAGGCTCAGGCATTTGCTGACTTTATGCAAGAAATGGCCGGCCCTCCAGACGAGTTGAAGGAATGGACAATCTTCACGGATGGCTCTGTCAGTAACCAGGGTTGTGGGCTGGAATCGTCTTGATAGACCCAGCAGGTGTGTCCACTGAGTTTGCCGTACGTTTGAATCATGCATTTTCCAATAACGCCGCTGAGTATGAGGCCCTTTTGAGAGGAATCCAAATGGAAAAAGACTTGGGCGCAGAACAGGTGTGCGCTAAGGTGGATTCCCAGCTCGTCTGCAAGCAAATAAGTGGAGAATTTGAGACGAGAGAGGAGAGCATGCAGAAATATTTGGCTAAGTTTAGGGAGCTCGCTAGGGATATGAAGGGCTTGACGGTCCTCCAGATCCCTAGAGAAGAGAACGAAAGAGCTGATTACTTGGCAAAGGTAGCTAGCTCAGCTACGGATTGCCAGGAAATGGTGATTACCCTATTAAGAGCGGACGGAGAGTTTGGGACAGAGCAGGTGTGCTCGGTGATGTAAGGGAGTGACTGGCGCTCTACCATAAAAACATACCTAGAGAAGGGAGACCTGCCAGAAGATAAGAAGGAATCAGTGAGGCTACGGACCAGGGCTGCCAGATTTTATTTGGTTAGAGGAGAGCTGTTCCGAAGAGGGTATGGACAGCCCCTCTTAAGATGTCTGAGTCGAGGAGAAGGAGCTTTGGTCCTTAGGGAAATCCATGAGGGATGCTGCGGCAACCATATGAGCGCCTGAGCTTTGTCAAGCAAGATCTTGAGAGCACGGTACTTCTGGCGACAACTGCGAAAGGAGGCAGAGGATTTCGTACATACATGCGAGAAATGCCAGAAGAACTCATCGTTGATACACAGGCCCGCAGAAGAGCCCATGATGATGAGCTCTCCTTGTCCGTTTGCCAAGTGGGGAATTGATTTAGTCGGCCCCTTTCCCATGGCTCCTGCCCAAAAGAAGTTTCTAATAGTAGCAATCGACTACTTTAGAAAATGGGTGGAAGCTGAGGCCTTGGCAAAAATTACAGAGGAGGCCGTCATGAAGTTCTTGTGGAAAAATGTCATGTGCAGATTTGGCGTCCCCAGAATCCTGGTTTCAGATAATGGCACCCAGTTCATGGGTTCCAGAATCAGAGATTGGTGTGCGAAGATGAAAATTAACCAGCACTTCACATCTGTCTACCATCCCCAGGCTAATGGTCAAGTAGAGGTCACCAATCGCATATTAGTACAGGGGATCAAGACGCGTTTGGAAAGAGTTGGGGGCAGATGGGTGGATGAGTTGAATTAAGTTCTATGGGCGTACAGAACTAACCCCAAGGAAAGCACAGGGGAGACGCCTTTTAGCCTAGTCTATGGCATGGATGCTGTGGTGCCTGCTGAGATCAGCATGGAAACTCATCGAGTCAAGAATTTTGTTGAAGAACAGAATATGAGTTGTTAATTCAAGATGCTTTGGACTTGGTTGAGGAAAAAAGAGACAGAGCCGCCGTCAGAATGGCACACATCAAAGGACGAATAAAAGCGACATACGAAAAGTCTGTGGTCACAAGGCAGTTTCAAGTGGGAGACCTGGTCTTGAGGAGATCTGATTTAGGAAAGGCGAAGGGAAATCTGGATGCTGCGTGGCAAGGACCACTCAGAGTCATCCAAGTTTCGGCGGGAGGAGCCTATAAACAGGAAGAACTGAATGGGACCGAGATCCCTCGTGCTTCGAATATTGCTAATTTACGAAAATTTTATACATAGTTGTAATTTTTGATGTTTATTTGTCTTATTGAATAAAATTTGCAGGTTTATCCTCGTACGTCAGATTAATTACATGCCCATAACTGAGATAGAATTGGCTAAGGGCGGACGCCCTCGATTTTGCCTGACCTGATTGTCAGGTTAAGCCAGGATTGGCTAAGGGCGGCTGCCCTCAATTTTGCCTGACCTGATGGTCAGTTTAAGCAAGGATTGGATAAGGGCGGATGCCCTCGATTTTTCTTGACCTGATGGTCAGTTTAAT
>BMAC01000709.1:187823-214001 GCA_014905375.1 Phtheirospermum japonicum
ATGAGGAAGCCGCCACAATGGCAAGAGTGGAGGATGGCAAAGACGAAGGAACATCCACCGTTGCCGAAATGACAGGTGGTGGAGGAGGAGAGGCTCCCGCCACCGGAGAAGGAATAACCGGGGAAACATCGGGGAGAGGAGTAGAAAACGACATTATTAGAAATTAAAGAAGAAAAGGCTAAGAAAGGTACCTGGTTATGAAGGCTACCGGAGAAAATCGAGAACTAGATTTAAAAGTTCGCCAGAATACTAGAGAAGAGAGAGAGAGGACTCGAGAATTTTGTGAAGTGAGAATGTGAAAAGTGAGAAAAGAAAGAGTTCAGTAGGAATAAAAGATAAGTTGATAAATTCAAAAAAAATGAAAATTGAGGAAAAAGTGGGATTTGATGGGATCCCCGCATTTAATGAGGGCAGATGAACAGTACCCTAGGTGGTGAGCTGGAGGTCCAATCGTCCTAGGGTAGGTCATGCGCCGCTGACCTGTCAGTACTTGGAAAGACGTGTGAATATAGTAACCGCTTGGGCATATGGACCGACACCACTAACGCCAATTATTATGTTTGGTTGCAGGTGGATTTCTTGGGATTCGTACCAGTACGAGAAATAATAAAGGACGGGTGGGGCCCCATTTATTCCTGAGGAGACCAGGAATGATATGGCTCTATCCCAACCATTTTATGGGGGAGAAGTTGATAGGGCATAATTCAGGTTAGACTAGGATTGGGATAGACCTGGACTAAGATAGCCGGAGGAAGATGATCAGGACAGTTTAAGCCTTGATAAGATCTGACCTGGCTTTTCTGGAAAAAACAAAGGATCACCTCAGCCCAGGAATTGTGCCGAGTTGGACAGAATTGCTGATAAGAAAAAGGGAAGAGCAGGCCCAGGGGAGACCTAGCTTCCTGACCCCCATGGAGGAGACAAGTGGGGCCACTTGTCAGAGTTTGTTGCCTTAACAGCCTCTGATTCACGACCCTTGTTTCCGAGATCCCGAAAAGGGTCCCTACTGGGAAAAGCTATAAATATCTCAGCCCCAAGGCTGAGAGAGGTATGTCATTCTTTGTGCATTCCTTCTTTGCTTTCTAAGAGAAACCTCATATGCTTTACTGACTTAAGCATCGGAGAGGTTTCCACCGAAAAACCACCGGTGGTCCTTTCTAACGTGTTTTCGTGTTCAGATCAAAAGGGTGTTCAAGGTTCCAGGCGTTGTTCTTGACGCTGGTCATATTTTGGGTCGAAACACCATCATTGCGGAAATTCTCTCCCTTCCAAGTGTTGTACGGTCGTCCCTCCCTCCTGTTATGATTGTGGTTCAGTTCTTGCTCAAAGTTTCCGAATCCATGGTGATACGTTGGTTTTTATGGGTATGGGGCCTGCCATTACCACCGTTATTGTGTTCGAACTCTTGATTCGCTCCAGCGTTGTAGGCTCGAGCTTCTTCTCGATTCCGGAAGCGTTGAGGAGGTTGTTGGTAGGTAGGGTTCTCCTGCATCGTGATTTGGTGATCATCCCTAGGTAGATGTTCCCCGTTGTTTGCATTGACCAGTTCTCTTAGTTCATCATCGTGGATCAGAGGCAGACTTTGTGGGTCTTTGTCCTCGTTTTTATTCATTTGCTCTTGCACATGCATGTCATCAATTGGTGGCATGCCGTGTGGATAGTCATGAGGAGGAGTTCGATTGTTTTGTCCTCTTCCTCGTCCACTATTCATTCCTCCTCTTCCTCCATTCCCTCGGCCTCCAAGAGGTAGATTGTCTGTAATGCTGGTTGAATTGGTTTCCAATTGATTCCCTTCGGTGGAAGGAAATAGTTGTCTCAGTCTTATCACTCGCTCGATGCTATTGATAAATGGGGTCAATTCTCCTCTAAGACTTCGTCGACCTTGCATCAACAACAAACAAATCACCGTATCGAGAGGCAAACCAAAAATATTATACAACTATCAAAATGAAAACATTAACACAAATAAACATCATTAACACCTTTGCCATTACCCGGCAACGGTGCCAAATTTTGATCCGAACTTTTGTGTTCCTTTCAAAATTAAAATCTAGTAAAACAAGGCCGCGTCTACTTTTGAAATGTTTCAGTTCGCCCGCAAGAGAACGGGGTCACCGTAGACTGGCAAGTTAACTCGAGTAGAATCTCTCGAGGAATGGAAATTGGAGTCAATGAACTTTATTATACTAATAACACAATTTCTAATTCTAAAACACACGATCAGGGGAGGTTTTGGAAATGTAAACTCGACTTAACTTGAATAAACTAAAACTCTTCTTGCTTCAAGGGTGTCAACCTCTTAACAAGAAGTATGAAAACTGATTTAGTAAACTCAATTACGAACTATCCAACATCATACGAAAGATCTTAAAACAAGCTTAACTCTTATCATGCATGACCAATAACTAAATAGCATCCAAATTACCTTAATGTGAATTAACCATCAAACACCAAATAATTCATTCACTATACTACAATGATACCATTATCAAATACTAATCATGCTTTTCCTAATGAATTAATTCAACTTCCAATAATCATCCAAGATTTAAACCAATTGAAATAGTTAAAACGCAGCAACTCATTCAACAAAATCAATCATAACATTATCAACCGATTAAATAACAATTCAACATCCAAACATCAAATAACTAGAATATGAAAATAATAAATTCACTACTCAAGAATCCAACCAATCATTAAGATCTATACCAAATAATTCAACATAATTGTCCAGACAAACTAATTAAGATCAATACGAGAAAATAAGTTTAGATGTTACTAATCGTCGAGACTACTTTCCACGAACGTTGATGATGAACTTTCCCACTCCAAAGATTGCGTCGGAACCACAAAGCTTGTCATGAACCTTTGATTACAGCGACGAACGATGGCTGTGAAATAGTCGAACAGTACTATGATTGCCGTAAGGGCTTTATGCCAGAGGTATGAGAGATGTGTTAAATCTCTCTACCTATTGAGATGTTTTGTGGCTTTTCCAGCCTATCATTCTTCCCTCTATGGCAAAAGTTCCGAATTCTGACCTTCATCCTCAGTTTTAAAGACTCCAAGTCGTTTCGTAACTGAAGATTTCCAAAAATTCTGCATTCGTAACATGTGTGTCCGATCGGACACTGGTATTATCCGGTCAGACGAAAGCTTCTGTCCGCAGCTTCGATCAGTGTGTCAGTTTGTCCGGCCGGTGTGTGCTCCATCAGTCAATCCGATCGGATATACAATACGTCCGACCGGATGAGTGTCCTTTAGGCTACTTTTGAGCGTTGCTTCTTTTATCCTTGTCCTTCGGATCCACCGGATGCTCTAACTGTATGAGAAAATAAGGAATTACTCTCAGTTGGACCGATTATTTTTCAACAAGTCAGAAAGTTAAGCAAGAAGTCAAAGAATGAAAAATTATGCAATTTAGCCCAATCTTAACCCGAAAAAGAAAACAAAAAGACTCAAACATGACTCGATTATATACAGATTCGTAACAAATACGTACGAATCAACTTGCAAGGAATAATCCCATCCGTATGCATGCACCATATATTACTATAGGAGGGTGTCAGACCATCCAAGGAACCTCAACGACGATTGATTCCACCCATGATGGAGGTAGTAAAAAAAAAGGAAAATCTCAAATTATTGGATGTTGGGGTGATCTATCCGATTTCTGATAGCCAATGGGTAATCCGATCTATCCGATTTCTGATAGCCAATGGGTAATCCCAACTCAAGTTGTTTCCAAGAAGTCGGGGATAACTGTTGTTCAAAATCAAGATGGCAATATGGTGTCCACTCGAGTGCAAACTGGATGGAGGGTTTGTATCGACTACTGTAAGCTAAATTCTATGACTCGTACAAATCACTTCCCTTTACCATTTATTGATCAGATGCTTAAGGGATTGGCAGGTCAGTCTTATTATTGTTTCCTATATGGTTTCTCGGGGTATTTTTAAATCCCTATAGATCCCAAGGATCAGGAGAAGACGACCTTCACGTGCCCCTTTGGCACATCACTTATTGTCTTATGACATTCAGACTATGCAACGCACCGCTCACATTCTAGAGATGCATGGTAAGTACTTTTTTCATAATGTTTTGGCAACATCATAGAGCTCTTTATGGATTATTTCAACATTTCTGGTGGATCATTAGAGGTATTCCTTGAAAATATTGCTTTAGTTTTGAAACGATGTGTTGAAACCAACCTTGTATTAAATTAGAAAAATGTCATTTTATGGTGGAAAAAGGTATAGTTTTAGGACACATTGTCTCTTTGAAAGGAATTGAAGTAGATAAATCTAAGATTGATGTTATAACTAAGCTGCCTTACCCCAAAAATGTGCAGGAAGTTCATATTTTTCTTAGCCATGCAGGGTTTTGCCGATGATTCATCAAGGATTTTTTAAGATAGCATCCCCTCTATGTAGGATCTTACAAAAAGATGTGGAGTTCAAGCTCGATGATGATTCTAATACGGCTTTTAACACATTGAAAATTGATTGACCATTTCTCCAATAATCCAACCGCTAAAGTGGGACCTACCATTCAAAATCATGTGTGACACCATCGATTATGTCATGGGAGATTGAGGTAAACAATTTATAAAGTGGCTCATGTGATTTAGTATGCTTCGAGAACCTTGAATCCTGCCCAAGAAAATTATACAACTACTAAAAAAGAGCTCTGAGCTGTCATTTTTGCCCTCGAGAAATTCCGCTTGTATATCGTGGGAACTAAAGTTGTGGTATTTACTAATCATCCAGCCTTCCAAAATCTTCTTACGAAGAAGAAGATGAAACCCAGACTCATATTATGGGTACTTTTGCTTCAAGAGTTTGATTTAGAAATCAAAGACAAGAAGGGTGCCGAGAATGTCATTGCAGACCATTCAAGTTGATTAATACATGTGGAGGATGAGTTGGCATCACTATTCTCTGACCAGTAGAAGTTGCATCTGTTTGACCCTTTGAACGACATCTTTAAGATTTTTATATTTATCAGATCTTATCAAAACTTGATTAAATCTAATAACTTTATCCTTTCACACTCGACCATTGTGTAGGCATCAACTAAGAATTGTTGGAAAAGCCTCCTAGAACATATTAGAGTTTTTGACTCAAACGGTCGTTCTTGAATCTTAAAAGTAAAAAAGTTTCGCATGGTGTCCCTCAAGGTTGATGTAGTGGTTGTCGATTCATCGCTATGTCTAATTCCTAGTCGAAAGCCATCTTCACCATAAGAAAACAAAAATGGATACTGCAATGCAAGATATGATGGATGCAACTCGCTTATCCTTTGTAAAGAACCAGAACATCTCTGTATAATTATATCCCTATTATCAAAAGCCTCGTCAATATCACCAGGAATGAGAGCAGCAACTTCAAAAGCAGTAAGAAGATTGGACGTTCTGCCATCAATTTCTCGGCCACCAATAAGTTTCAATTTAAGATCGGACTGATCGCCTATCGTTCCATATTCTCTAAAACTTCGAAAAGATTATACCAAAGGATTGTGCACATCAAGCATGTACTTGATATGTTCAATGATTGTCGGGTCAAATGAGTTTGTTCTTGATTCCGAACTATTGTGAAAATAATAAATATAGGTATGTTACAAATAGTCTTAAATATATAGCTCAAATTAAAAGAATGATAGATGGAAAGAGTGTTTAATACCTCATAGCACTGATTGTATTCTGAATTTCATGATCAGTGTCATATATATACAAGTGAGAGAATTTAGGGGAGTTTCCAGATGTTGGTAACAAACTTCCAATACGATGATAGTTTGCTCCCTTCAATTTGAAAATATACGGCCCTTGTCCTTTGTTGATCGACGTATCAATCTTTTCCCCCAATGAAGTGAAGCTAAACATGCTATTGTATCCATGTATATTGTCAATGAATTTGTTGCTCCTAAGATCATGGCCAAATAACAAGTTTCCAAGAGTTGGAGGAGGTTGGGTCAAAAATGGTAACTCAATCTTTCCATTTGAGCAACACCTGGAGAATGTTGGATGCAGTGGTTTTGTAGTATTTTCTTTGCGTTCATCGTACCACATTATTGCTTGACATAATTGACATTTATAGTTTGGGTCTCCATTATCAACATATCCTATTAAAATAACAAATAATAAATATTAATGGTGCGGTTTTTGTTAATATTTTATAAAATGCAACACATATATATTGAACAAGAACCTGTAGAGTCGGTGGGTTTATTGTATACAGATCTTCATTTTCGAGGTCTGGTGGATGTGTTTCATATAGGCTTTGCAAATGATAAATAATATATAAACAATAAGATATCTATAAAATCTATAAAATTAATTTAAATATATTAAACGACATATTTATCTATGTATATACAAATATATATAACTAATATATATATATATATATATATATATATATATGTATATACTTGAATATATATATATATATATATATATATATATATATATTATAAATAATAAAATAAACGATATGCAAACACACCTTGTTGTATATCTGAAGAAGCTTGCGCATTTGCAGTTTCACCCCGTGTACCTTGTAGTTTGTTTGTTCCACGACAATTTTGAGATGCTTCCATGACGTGCAATAATAAGCTTAATATTAAGAAATTATTTTTCATAATTTGAATAAATACCAAATAATAAAAGGATATAGTTCACTATTGATTTACTTGGATTTGGTTTTAAAAGTAAAAATATTACCTAAACGCTTATTTCTTTAAACAACTCTTATAGAATTCCTTGCTTGTTTGTGATCAATATTGGCAACAGAATTGTGACCCTGATGTACTACAATGAATAATTTTTTTAGATAAACATAAGTGATAATTATAATGGATACCTCATAAGGTAATTCAAATGTCGATTATCTTATATCCGCAAATGAATTTATATATTTACAAAAAATTCTGATACGTACTTATATTGTTGTTAGTAATAACTGGCCTGGTGTATTAGAAATGATGTTGACTGTTGGTTCAACACTGAGAAAAGTCTTGAAATTGCTATTTAAACTTCGCGTAAGTTCAAATACAGTGGGTTTTGTTAGATTTATATTTTTTCCTAGAAAAATCCGAGAGTCATCTACAGAAAAGAATTTAGCATATGATTACATGGGTTACATAAAATATTTATATGAAGGACAAAATAATATATATTAATAGAAAATCTTAAGTTTTGTTAACAACATTTGAAATGACATGTTCATCTAGATTTTCCAATCATGAAGTTATATGTAGCATCTGGAATAAAATCCTGAACATAACACTTATTCATGTTCAAACCGATATGCAGGTAATGATTTCAATTCAACACACGTTTTCTTTGCCACTATTTTAGTAAATATATTATTAAATCACGAAATACTTCGTATCAAGATTTCAATCAAACTAATACATATTTATATTAACTAAATCAAAGAGACTATTCAGACCACTAATCATGGGTAATTTGAATCCAGACTAGGCTATGTGTAAAATTAGTTCATATATCCATGTATAAATTATTTTGCTGTAAATTAACGAATAGCTTGCTATGGATAGACTTACAATTATTCAAATTCGATAATGGCGTGCGAGGTGTGAATTGATGAGGGGTCGTACCTATTCAGAATATAAAACTAAAAATTAAAGTTTTACAAATATTGAAAAAATTGTTATTAAAATGATAACAATGAATTATAAACACCACATATTATTCAATTTGAGATTCCGATATCCATTAATCAACACATTTCCAAAAAATTAAAATTAAAAAACCTCTTGGACAGGTTGGGTCCAGTCAAATACATAGGAGATGGAGTAAGAACATGATGGTTCGAATGAGAATTCTCCTTGTCAATAGTAAAGCCTGCTTTAAATTAAACTCTCAATTAAATTCATTAGATAGATAGATAGATAGATAGATAGATAGATAGATAGATAGATAGATACATAGATACATAGATAGATAGAGAGAGAGAGAGAGAGAGAGAGACAGAGAGACGGATAGACAGATAGATAGAATATATTATTAAGGTTTGAAACATTATGTAAGAAGATATGAATAAAACTAATTTATATTAACATTAACTAATGGAAAGAGAGTATACAGAGAATAAGAATATAATTATTAAGTTGGTAACAACACATTTAGATATCCTCGAAAAAGATTAGTTTATTTATTACAATATTAAAGCAACCTAGATTAATGTATTACTCATTTTGATTTTTGAAGATTGATAATCATAAAACAATACACAAAATCGTAAAAATACATTAATATCAACATCATAAACTATGAATATATTTATGCACCTAATTTTTCAAAAGTTAAAATGTAATGCCGGTATGAGAGCCCTTGTATTGTGTATTTGTCATATAACTTCTTGAATCGATTCCATCTTAAGATCCGATTTCCATGTACACACACAACACGATAATGATTATTACAATATGTAATCAGACTGTACAAAATGTTAAATTAGGTGCATAAAGTTGGAATGAGAGTCATTCTCATATTCGGATTTTTTCTTACTACTGTTTGAGGTTTCACGATTTACAGACAGCTTAAGAGATTATTATAAGTTGTATATATCTATGGGATTAACTGGGAAGGTGAGAGGGTTTTCTACCAAAACCAAAAAAAAAAAATTATTTTGACAAAATATTGATCTAAAGATTTCATCGATTCTCGTGTTTGATCGTGCTCGATACGTGGAGGTAGGCACTTGGAATGATGACAATCATAATAAAAATATTTGCCTATCCATATTTTGAGATTATAAATTATATAAATATATATTTGCCTTTCTATCACAGAAATCTTTAAATATATAAGGAAAATATAATATGTAAAATAATGGAAAAGTTAGTCTTGTTTCAAAATTATTTTATATTTATATTTATATGGAAAATATAATATGTGAAATAATGAAAAATCTAATCTTTAAACATACTAGTACTTAACTCGTGCGATGCACGGAGCGAATTGAAATGAATGGTATAAATTTATTTGATGTAAGTGTAATATTATTGATTTATTAATGTAATATAATAACCTAAAATATTCAAGTCACGATTACTGGTCAACACAAGCAAATTTAAAACAAAGGGCGTGGATATACGCAACTCGTTTATTTATTATTTCACCCCACTACAAATGTTATCACAAAAATATCAATATTATCCTTAAACCCTGCACCACCAAATACTTCATCTCCTTCGATTCTCCACCACCACTCCAGCGCCGCCCATCACCGTCGCCACTGCCATGACCGCCGTCTATTGAAGGATATAAACAAAACATGCACACATAAAGCCGCCGTCGCCGTGCCATTGAAGAAAGAAAAAGGGAAAAAATACTTGAAAAAAAGTCGTTCGAACCAAACTTCCGAACACAAACTATATGTTCAAAAAATTGGTTTGAACACAAAATATAACTGCAAAAATTAATTCATACACAAAACACATGTTCGAGAAATCGATCTAAACATCTCCTTTAAGGCTAAAACAGGGTTGTTTGAATTTTTTTCAAACAACGTTGTATTGTTCGATCAAAAAGTTCAAACACATGACATATGCTCGAGAAACCAGAGACAAATAATATAGTTGTACTTTAGTCGTACTTTGTTTTACTTTTTATTTAGATATAATTTATATCAACATAATTATAAAATTATCAAATAAACCTCTAACCAATGAAAATATAATACTTGTAGTATAAATTTGAAAAAGAATATAAAATCAACTAAATAAATACAAAAAAGTTGTATTTAGATTATAAATATATATTAATTAAATTAAAATTAACAAAGTCACAAAAATCATATATATTATAAATAATATAAAATAAATCATAAAATTTTAAAATTGAATTAGAATATTATGAATTCTAAATAATTATTTAATAATAAGAAAAACAAAGAAGTGTTATAAAATAATAATACAAATCATAAAAGAAGATGAAATATGCTAAATATATATAAAAAATATATTTATATACAAATATTTATCAAATTATTTTAAAAATAAAACAAATTACGAAGATAGTATTAGTATAAATAATATAAAATAAATATTATTTCACAATTATTCTATACAATAAAATTAAAAATAATTTTATTCCCAATAATCATTTACTAAATCCTAAAAGAAAAACACACTTAAAGTGCTATAAATAATAAAATAATCAGAAAAATATGATTTTGGTTAAATATATATAACATATATGTTTTAATTCTAAATGTTTCTTAATAATTTCTAAAATGAAATGAAATAAAATATAAATATTATAATATTATATAATATAATAATATAAATATGAAATTATTTTGAAATCAAATAAAAGTATAATAAAATTATCATTAATTTATAAATATTTATTTTAAAGACGTTGAATGAATAAATCGGCTATAGTGATAAAGTAAATCAAATAAATATATAAAAGTTATTTTTAAATAATTTTTATCTATTGAAAGTTGATAATAAAACAATAACAAAGATCAAGAAGTTATGAAATATAATAAAATAAATCTTAAAATACTTTAAAACAGAAAGTAATATACTTAATTAATGTTGTATTATAAAAATTATCTGCTAAATCTAGAAAATAAAAAAATATAAATATTGAAAAAATATATAAAATACTAAAAAAAGGAAAATGCCAAATAAATTAGGCATCGTATTAAAATTTTAATTGAGGGCCTTTGTATTCTATTTTATTATAGTTATTTTTTTAAAATCAGCTTGGTAATTGACTCGGGATAGCCACTGAGTAATTTAACCACCAAGTCATCGAATCAGTTGATGAACCTCATAAATAAATTAAAATTTATATATAGATTTAAGTTATACGAAAGTAAATATAACTAAGAGTAGTAAACCATTTATGTGTGAATTTCTAACGTTAAATACCTAAGAGTAGTAAACCATTTATGTGTGAATTTCTAACGTTAAATACTTAAAGATATAGTAATTAGTCACAAGTTATTAATATACAAATGTTCATAAATAATTATTCAGTTAAAATTCTAAAATAATGTATTGAATTCTTTATATTATGCGATTATATAATCAATTTTTTGTTCTACCCACATATAATTTTGATTTCAAATTTTAATCAAATAATTGTATAAAATTATTTACCTTTCACTTATGTTCATAATTTGTGACACGTTCAGGGTCAATGTTTGGGTCATCCGAGTTTTACTTGAGTCACATATAGAAAACTGAAAGATGTGACGCTATTAGGTTTGTCCTCATATCACTGTTAGGTTATTGTAATTATTTGCTAGGACTTCCCTTGTGTTTAGGTGATTTATCTGTAAAATATGAAATTGGAGCTTGGAGAAGAAGGTAGATAGTCAGGAGAGAGAGAGAGAGAGAGAGAGAATGTAGAGAGGTCAGAAAATGTGTAACTAATTCCTTGATTCCCCCTAGCAATGTTCCAGATACATATAAATCCATGTGGTGTGGACCACTTAATTGAATTTACTAAAACATCCTCTAATTGTCTACTATTGGGCTTGTACAAGAAATTAATTATTCAAGCATAACTTAGTCCTCCTTTTTCGGCCCAGCAACACGGCAGCCCATCCTTCAATTTATTCTCCTTAGCCCAGCGCCTGGTCCGACCTGCATCCAAGATCGGTTCCTGCTCCATTACCCGCTCCACTCCCTTTCTTCTTTGCTGATTCGCCCGACTCAATCCAAAGGTCGCATTTTTCTTCTTTTCCCAATTCATCTCCAAAATTAGGGTTCGTCCCAATTCCTCTCCCCAATTCCCCCATCTCTGATTGTAAGGCCATGACAATACCCTCCCCATCTTTAGATCCTTGACCCCAAGGATCAAACCCTAAAAATCTTTTCTTTATGAACTTCAGATCCTCCCAAGTAGCATCTTGCGGAGTAGAATTTACCCATTGAACCAGTACCAGTTCCACTTCCTCCCCTTTCCGCTTGATAGTACGTGTGTTGAGGATGGCGATGGGCTCCACAGAGCAATCCCCTTCTTCATTGGTAGTGGGTAGCTCAGCAGAGGGAGTGACATCTGGCCCCACCCTGGGTTTCAACAGGGAAACGTGGAACACAGGATTTATGCGCGAGCCATCTGGTAAATCCAACCGGTAAGCCACCTTCCCGACCTTCTCAATAATTGTGTAGGGCCCGTAGTATCTTGCTGCTAATTTGAGGTTCCTCCTTAATGCCACTGAGTTTTGTCTAAAGGGTTGTAATTTCAAAAACACTGTATCCCCAATTTCAAAACTTCGTTCTTGTCTGTGTCTGTTTGCATACATCTGCATTCTGTGTTGTGCATGCAGCAAATTTTCCTTGATTATATGTCTAGCTGCCTCTCTTTGTTGTACTAGCTGTTTGACATCTTCATTCATATGTCCTGCATATTGATCAATTGATCCAATTGGGGGAATGTAACCATATAGTGCCTCAAAAGGGGTAGTTTTCAACCCAGTGTGGTAGTTTGTGTTGTACCAAAACTCAGCTAGCCCTAGCCACTTAGCCCACTTCCTTGGAGTGTGATGAACCATACACCTTATATAATTCTCCAAGCATTGATTAACCCTCTCAGTTTGCCCATCAGCCTGGGGTTGATAAGCAGTTGACATGTTTAATTGCACCCCCATCAATTTAAAAAGTTCCTTCCAAAAGGAACTGGTGAAAATCTTATCCCTGTTTGAGATTATGTGTATAGGTAGCCCATGTAGCTTGTAGATTGTGTCTAGAAATAGGTTGGCCACAGTAGGAGCTGTAAAAGGATGTGACAAGGTAGAAAAGTGTGCATATTTAGTTAATCTATCCACCACTACTAAAATGACATCCTTTCCTTGTGATTTGGGTAACCCTTCTATAAAATCCATGGATATGTGGCTCCAAGCCTGTTCTGGTATGGGTAGTGGCTGTAGCAAGCCAGGGTATCCTCCATGGTCTGTCTTGCACCTCTGACATTCTTCACATTCCTTCACCCATCTTGTGGTGTCACTTTTCATGTTTGGCCAGTAGAAAGTCCTTTTCACCCTCATATAGGTACCTAGCATCCCTGAGTGTCCCCCATAACTTGAGTTGTGCATAGCTGCTAGGATTTTCTTTCTAAGATTCTGGTCATTCCCCACACAGAGTCTGCCCTTGTACCTTATCATATCCCCTATCATGGTGAATTTTGGGTATATAGTAGGATCCAGAATTTGTGCCTCCTTAATTTTCTGAAAAACTTCATCTCCTTTGTAACTGTGGGCCACCTCACTCATCCACTCTGGAATAATGGAGGTGATGATGGCACATGTGACCTCATCTGGCTCCATCATGGATAAAGCATCAGCTACTTTGTTCTCTAGCCCCCTCTTGTAGTGTATCTCATAGTTTAGCCCTAGCAGTTTGGTCATCCATTTTTGTTGAGTAGGAGTCATTACCTTCTGATCCAGTAGGTGTTTCAGTGCTTGTTGATCAGTTCTGATTATAAATTTACCCCCATGTATGTAGTGTCTCCATCTATTCACAGCCATGAGAATAGCCAAAAACTCCCTCTCATAAACAGATAAGGCCTGATTCCTGGGGCATAGCTTCTTACTCATAAAAGCTAAAGGTTTCCCTTCTTGCATCAAAACAGCACCTATCCCCATCCCACTAGCATCAGTTTCCAAAATAAACTCCTTTGAGAAGTCAGGCAAAGCTAGGACAGGGGCAGTTGTCATAGCTGCCTTCAACCTTGCAAAAGCTGACTGTGCTTCCTCATTCCATTTAAACTGGTCCTTTTTTAGGAGGTCAGTCAATGGCCTGCTAATGATCCCATATCCTTGCACAAACTTTCTGTAGTATCCTGTCAACCCCAAGAACCCTCTAATTTGTTTAAGTGTCTTAGGAACAGGCCAATCAATCATGCATTGTATCTTTTATGGGTCAGTAGCAACTCCATCCTTGGATATGATGTGCCCTAAGTACTCCACCCTTGTTTTTCCAAAACTGCACTTACTTTCCTTAGCATATAGCTTATTTTTCCTTAGTAACTGTAAAACTTCCTCAAGGTGTTCCAAATGTTCTTCCCAACCTTTACTGTACACCAGAATGTCATAAAAGAAAACTAGCACACTTTTCCTCAACTGCCCTCTAAAAACCCTATTCATAAGGGACTGAAAAGTGGCAGGGGCATTACACAATCCAAATGGCATGACTAGGAACTCATATTGATCATTGTGTGTGCTAAAAGCAGTTAAGAATCTGTGTTCAGGCTTCATCAATATCTGAAAGTAACCACTCCTGAGATCAATTTTTGAAAAGTACCTTGCCCCATGTAGTTCATCTAACAACTCATCAATCACTGGTATAGGATAGTCATGTTTCACTGTCATTCCATTCAAATATCTATAGTCAACACACAACCTCCATGTGGTGTCTTTCTTCTTTACTAGGATCACTGGGGATGCAAAGGGACTCTTGCTATCTTGAATGATGCCTGCCTCCAARATTTCCCTCACTATCTGTTCAATAGCTTCCTTATGGTCATGTGTTGTCCTGTATGGGTAATGATGCTTTGGAACACTCCCAGGTTTCAGATTGATCTGATGTTCAATGKCCCTCCCAGGTGGTYMACCCTTAGGTTCTTTAAAAACATCATTGTATTTTTCAAGAAGCACCCCCAGGCTCTCATCTCTRTCTTGATCTYTTTTAGCTATGGTTATCCAGTATACCTCCTCAATCTGGGCACATTGTTCTTCATGTACCATCTTGTATAAAGATGGTCCTGAAATGAATTTGCATTCTGTGGTGGATGTCAGGGCTTGAAGCCTCACCCTCCTCCCTTTTAGTGTAACAGTACAAATCATCTTAGCATAGTCTAGTTCAATAGGGGTGCAGGACTTGAACCAATCCCCTCCTAGGATGAGATCACAACCTTCATTTTGTAGAACCCTCAGTGAATAAGTAAACTGTTGTCCCTGAACTTCCCATTTAAAATTCTCCACACATGTATTACTTACCATTTTATTTCCATTAGCCACCCTTACCAACAAGGGTTTAGCTGGACTCAGGTGGCAGCCCAATTGTTTAGCAGTCTCCTCTTGAATAAAACTTAAGGTACTCCCTGAGTCAATCAGAATGTGTAGCTTATTTTCTCTATGTTGTCCAATCACCCTCATAGTAGTAACCCCATCCTCTCCTGATATTGCATTTACAGACATTTGCACCTCTTCTATACTATCAGTTGTATCCAAGTCTTCCTCCTCATTGTGTTGCAAAAGGCTGAGTTCTTCCTCTTCAGTCATTATCATATAACTGATTCTGTTCTTGAATCTATGGCCAGGTATGAACTTCTCATCACAATTGTAGCATAATCCCTTTTCTCTCCTAGCAACCATCTCTCCTGAGGTCAGAAGTTTAGTTGGAGGTTTCTGGGGGTAGGGGGAAACTGTTCTTAGTGGTGTAGCTTCTGTGGGTTTATGGGTAGGGTAACTTGTATACCTGTATCCCCCTTTCAGTTTCTTTGTGATGGCTTCCAAGGTAATTAGCTGTTTCTTTCCTAGATCAATAGCCTGTTGTAGGGTTGCAGGCTCAAACATGGTAACAAATGCTTGTACTTCTTCAGATAACCCACTAATAAAACTAGCAACAAAGTAATCTTCTGAGTAACTCTGATTTAGTAACAGCATACAGGCTTTAAGATCCTCAAATTTCTCCACATAATCCATGTAAGAACCTGTGTGCTTTAGTTTGTTAAATTCTGCAATTATTTTGGCTTCCTTAAGTTGTTCGAACCTAGCTGAGATAATATCCAAGAATTGTCCCCATGAAATTTCACTCTGATTTCCACTAAAGTTCTGAAACCACATAACTGCTTTACCTTTAAAGTGCATGGAAGCTAAGGTGACCTTTTGGGAATCTGACATGGGTGGTGCTAATTTAAAATAGCCATTATATTTCAGAATCCATGATCTGGGCTGTGTGCCATCAAAGTGGGGAAAGTCAATTCTGGGCATTGGTTGTGTGTTGTGTGTCTTTGAGTATTCAATCTGTTGCTTAAACCTGTTGTTGTTATTTGAACTGTGATTCTTTTCATTTGCAGGTGTGGAAAAGGGCCTGCCCAAAATGGAGTCTGCTTCAGACTGAGCTCTCCCTTTCTATAGGTTAAGGAGTTGCATCTGGATGGTGGCTAGAGCATTAGTAAGGTGTTCCAATTTGCTGGTAAGGCTCTGGTTCTGCTCCATAACATATGTCCGGATGTGTGTGATTTGGGCCCTTGTTTCTGAGTGAATTTCTGAGATCTGTTCCTGCAATTTGATTTCTGATGCTTCTTGTTTTTGGGCTTCGGTTTGCAGAATCTGATCCAGCTTTTTCTGAGCTTCTTGGAGGTCTTTGATATGGGTGATTTCAGCCATGTTCGAGGATCGATTGCTCTGGTGCCAAATGTTTGGTTATTGTAATTATTTGCTAGGGTTTCCCTTGTGTTTAGGTGATTTATCTGTAAACTATGAAATAGGAGCTTGGAGAAGAAGGTAGATAGTCAGGAGAGAGAGAGAGAGAGAGAGAGAGAGAGAGAGAGAGAGAGAGAAAGAGAGTGTAGAGAGGTCAGAAAATGTGTAACTAATTCCTTGATTCACCCTAGCAATGTTCCGGATAAATATAAATCCATGTGGTGTGGACCACTTAATTGAATTTACTAAAACATCCTCTAATTGTCTACTATTGGGCTTGTACAAGAAATTAATTATTTAAGCATAACTTCGTCCTCCTTTTTTGGCCCAGCAACACGGCAGCCCATCCTTCAATTTATTCTCCTCAGCCCAGCGCCTGGTCCGACCCGCATCCAAGATCGGTTCCTGCTCCATTACCCGCTCCACTCCCTTTCTTCTTTGCTGATTCGCCCGACTCAATCCAAAGGTCGCGTTTTTCTTCTTTTCCCAATTCATCTCCAAATTTAGGGTTCGTCCCAATTCCTCTCCCCAATTCCCCCATCTATGATTGTAAGGCCATGACAATACCCTCCCCAGCTTTAGATCCTTGACCCCAAGGATCAAACCCTAAAAATCTTTTCTTTATGAACTTCAGATCCTCCCAAGTAGCATCTTGCGGAGTAGAATTTACCCATTGAACCAGTACCAGTTCCACTTCCTCCCCTTTCCGCTTGATAGTACGTGTGTTGAGGATGGCGATGGGCTCCACAGAGCAATCCCCTTCTTCATTGGTAGTGGGTAGCTCAGCAGAGGGAGTGACATCTGGCCCCACCCTGGGTTTCAACAGGGAAACGTGGAACACAGGATTTATGCGCGAGCCATCTGGTAAATCCAACCGGTAAGCCACCTTCCCGACCTTCTCAATAATTGTGTAGGGCCCGTAGTATCTTGCTGCTAATTTGAGGTTCCTCCTTAATGCCACTGAGTTTTGTCTAAAGGGTTGTAATTTCAAAAACACTGTATCCCCAATTTCAAAACTTCGTTCTTGTCTGTGTCTGTTTGCATACATCTGCATTCTGTGTTGTGCATGCAGCAAATTTTCCTTGATTATATGTCTAGCTGCCTCTCTTTGTTGTACTAGCTGTTTGACATCTTCATTCATATGTCCTGCATATTGATCAATTGATCCAATTGGGGGAATGTAACCATATAGTGCCTCAAAAGGGGTAGTTTTCAACCCAGTGTGGTAGTTTGTGTTGTACCAAAACTCAGCTAGCCCTAGCCACTTAGCCCACTTCCTTGGAGTGTGATGAACCATACACCTTATATAATTCTCCAAGCATTGATTAACCCTCTCAGTTTGCCCATCAGCCTGGGGTTGATAAGCAGTTGACATGTTTAATTGCACCCCCATCAATTTAAAAAGTTCCTTCCAAAAGGAACTGGTGAAAATCTTATCCCTGTCTGAGATTATGTGTGTAGGTAGCCCATGTAGCTTGTAGTGTGTAGGTAGCCCTGATTCGCCCGACTCAATCCAAAGGTCGCGTTTTTCTTCTTTTTCCAATTCATCTCCAAAATTAGGGTTCGTCCCAATTCCTCTCCCCAATTCCCCCATCTCTGATTGTAACCATGACAATCACCTATAGTCTGGTCAATAATTAAAATTATGGAAAAAAAAACAAGTTCTTGTTACTGATTATAAGTGTGTGTTTTTATTCGTTGCATCCATTTTTTTGTTGTACTCATACTATCCTTTTTTTTCTAGTTGAAAAATTACTAAATAATTTTCTAAAATCAAATTATAAATTTTTATATTTTTGTTATTCAATTTTTTTTTTCCAGTTTTGTTTATATTGTATTATATTTCTTGTAATTTTTGATTTTTTTAATTTTATATTTAGTTAATAATTTTCTATAATTTAATGGAACTTTTATGTAGCTATGAATTCATATTTAGTTTTATAATATTAGCAAATTTTTGGTTTCTTTTCTATTTTTTTGTATTTATTAAATAAATATTTGTAATTTAATTATAAGTTTTTATATTTTATTTATAATAAAAACAAATTTATTTGATATCATTTGACATATTTATATTTTGATTTAGTTTTTAGGTTTTGCAGATTTATAAACTCATTATTTAGATTTATTTATCGATTATATATTTTATATTTATATTTTATTTCTCAGATTTCACACACACACACACACACACACAATATCTTGTTAGTTGATATTATTATTTTTCTATTTTTATCAATTCTCTTTTTTTTTAGATTTACTTAATAATTTTATAGAATCTAATTATGAATAATTTGAGTTAATTTAACTTATTTTATGAATTTTCTCTTTAATTTTATTTGATTATTGAATTTTCAAAATTTCTTCATATTTACTAAATAAATATTTATAGTTTAATTATAAGTTCTTATATTTTTGTCTATATGATTTTATTAATATTTTTAATTTTATTTTACAGCATTTGAAAGTATTTATGTTTTACTTTTACTTTTTTAGGTTTTTAAAATTTATTAACTAATTTAAATAATTTTTTAAATTTTATATTTTCTTCAAAAACTTTTATATTATTTTGATATTTCTCAGAATTTATTTATAAGTATCCATATTTCTTCTATATATTTAATATTCTCTTTATATAAATCATAATCTTCAAAATAATATTTACATAAATAATTATATAAGTAATAAATATGTATTCTACAAATAGTAAGCAAAATGAGTGGGAAAACTTTAAGAATTATTTTTAGAAACGCTAGCCTTTATATAGATAGATAGATAGATAGATAGATAGATAGATAGATAGATAGATTATTGTAGTTAATACAATGATTAATCAATAATAACTGATTAATTATAATACTATTAATAATAATTGATTAACTAACTGATTAATGTAATTTTCCTTAATTTCCCTAAATTATAGTAATAAAATTCCAATTACTGTTTATCATCCTACTAAATACACTAATATTATCGGAATGAATATATAGAAATAAAATACCGTAAATATAGCATATTTAAAATACCTTAAATACCGTATATTGACAGTATTTATTGATACCGTCAATAAATATATTTATTGATATCGTAATAAATTTCAGTAATATTTACGGTACTATTAATACAGTAAGAATATATATCTTGTATGTGTTGTAATTATGGAAAATGTATAAATATAGGGTTGTAACTATTCACTGTTTAACTATACACTCTTTAAATATATAAGGAAAATATAATATGTGAAATAATGGAAAAGTTAATCTTGTTTCGAAATTATTTTATACATCAGATTTGGAGATTACAGGTTTATAAAACTGAATTCGAGCTTGATTCAAACCTCACTAACATGTAGGTTAATTATTGGAATATATACGGTACTTTTCATTCGTGTATTTAAGGAAAATTACACTTTTCTTTTCTGGATATTAATTGCAGAGTTAATATTCCGTTTTCATTTCTTATTTAATCATTTTAGTAACGTTGTCTACTAAGGCAAGTTTCCTTACACTTATTTTCGCTGCATTAATGGAATAATACCATATATAAAAGAATATAAAGAGACATATTTATATAAAGAGACTTAGTATCTAATTATGGATACGTGGATTAACTTTGGATATAATTGATTTGTTCATATAAGATATTATTACGTCAGATCATATATATTTATGGATAGTTAATTATGGCAGATCGCTATATTCTAACGAACCTGTTTTTCCTTATAAGAATAAGAAAAGATTATTTTCCTTATAAGATTCTATGTATTATGTTTGGTATCTTTTTCTTGATTGTGTTCCTCTCATATCAAATTGTGATAATTATATGAATACATAATATCAAATTGATAACATAATACATGTTTAATATACAACATCCATATATAAAAATGTGTGTACATATATGAACTAAATACATCATGCTAAATATAGATTTTTTTAATAACAATTAGAATAACAAAAAACAAATAAAAAATAATAATAATAAATTAGTACAGAACTTATGGCATGAGATAATAAGTTTGAAGATCGCACGAAAAAATATTCTAATCACTATTACAATGCTAAAATTGATATCAAATAATAATCTAAAAAAGAATTTTAAACAAATAAGAAAAAAATACAGTACTTCAAAGCGTATCCATATATGGATTTTCAGAAAATGCCGTAATACTATCTTCAAATACATTATTGATCTGCAAAGAAACCCGAGATTCAATTCAGAGAAATGGTACCCCACATTACTTATTATTAAATTTCCGATCTGGAAAAATATTAGAATATCTGCAAAAAAAATCAAACAACAAATCAGAAAAATGATATCAAATTAATACAAAAGAAAATGAAATTAAGAGTAATTATTACTAAGCATCAGATCTACAAATATAATTGATCTCATCATATTTTTGCAGATCAGCACTTATATTTATAGATTTTTAAAAAAATCACAACAACACATTCGTTGTTATTCGAAACCGCAGATCTATTACCGAAACTGCAAAAATGTTTAAAGAACTGCAAAAATATACAAATACAAAACAAAAAAATATTTGGATAGAAGCATATATAAATCGTTTAAAACAAACAGAAAACCCCAAACAGATCAATACGAAAGCAAACACCAATGTTTCTAAAAAAACATAATTGAAATCGAGAAATTGCAGTCGATTTCTCATGTGAATTTATTTCGATTAACAAATAGCAGATCGAAAAAGGTTGCAACTGATTGAGATTTTTTCTTTGAAAAAAAAGGACTGCGGTCATAGAGTTGTGTGATTTGATTCCTGCGGCGAGAGAGAATAGAGAGAATTAGAAGCCCTAGTTTTGTAGGTGAAATGAAATATGGAAAAAAGTTCTTATTTATACCCAGGCAAATAAAAACCTAGATTGGTAACATTTTAACACAAACCATTAGAAGTTGACAACTCAGGAGTCCATTTCTTATAGAGTTGATCTATGAAAAAACATCCAATATTAGAAACGTCCAAGATTGGAGTCCATTTCACTTATTTATTTATTTATTAATTAAATATTTGTTTTGAAACTTTTCTTTGAACGTGTCTATAAACTGATTTTTAACATAAATATATACAAATCACAAAATAAAATCAACCTGAAAAATAGCAACACACTTAGACACATAGACATGGCACCATTTCAAGTTACTATTTTAATATTGAAATCTTAATTCCAAAAAAAAAAATATTTACACAAATAATAAACATTTATTGCTACAAATAGTAAGTGAAATGGGTGGGAAAATTTTGAGTAACATATTTAGAAAAACTAATCTTTTTATATATACATAGATATATACAATGGTTTTTCGGATAAGCCAATGGAACATGTGAAGTTTGGGGCTGACATATGATTATATTTGCATGTTTAGAATTAAGTAAGTTAATAGATTTACCGAAATTGTTTGTATGTATAGGTTTGATAATAAAATTCTAAAATCAAATAATAATTCAAAGTAAATTCAAAATTCAGTGTCTAGAACACTAGAACAAATACAACTTAATGTGTTCGTTAATTCAACCACCATCAATGATAATAATAGAGATTACCCAGTGATTACCAAGCAAGGCATTATTTGTAAATAAATCTGAGACCATGGGAATTCAGAGATGGATTCTGAAAAATTATGTGGCGTTGTTAGTATAAATAAAAAAACAACTAAATATTATAGAAATCGCATATCCACTTTATTTCTACTACTGTTGACACGTGTATTATGCGTCTATTTTTGATTCATTTAAATTACATGTGTCATCTTCTAGTGTGTTGAAATCTGATGTGGCATCCTCACATCATTTATCTTCAAAAACATCTTTTTTGGTATTTTTTTTTCTCCTTGGTATTAAATAGCACTTTTTTGGCATTATGTAATTTCTTTTTTCATCTAGGGTTTAGACTTCTATCTCTCCGGCGACCCTCCATCTCCAAACGCCCTTCTTCTTCTTCTTCTTCTTCTTCTTCTTCTTCTTCTTCTTCTTCTTCTTCTTCTTCTTCTCCTTCTTCTTCTTCTTCTGCTTCTGCTTCTGCTTCTGCTTCCTCTGCTTCTTCTTCTGCTTCTTCTGCTTTCACCTTTTTCTTCTGCTCTCAACTTTAAAATTTAACATGTTACTACAAATCGTTTTTAGAGTAATTATCTTCACTATTAATCATTCAATTATGAGTGTTTCTTAACTTATTTTTGATTTACTGTGTCTTTTTTTGTTCTGATAAATCGGTGTTGGTTTCAATATTTTTAAAATCTGAATTTTAGTTTAGATCTAAATTAAAATTTATGATTTGTTTTCCAAAAGTTATTATTGTATTCATGATCTAAATAAATGTTGTTGTTGTTGATATGTTTTATTTCCTCTCCTTCTCCTTTAAACTTCTCGATAGATCAATAAATAAATTATGTTATGCCTCTATCTCTCTCCATAATTTTCTCCACCAACTCCGGCTAATTGTTTTTTGTTTTTTTTAAATACTCTCATTCATTCCAAATTCGATTCTTGCATTATTGTTTTAACAAATATATCAAACTCCAATGACAACCAATATCATTCCTAAAAATTGAATTTGTGTCCTTTTTCAAATCCATCACCTGGATCTGCAAATCAACTTCTTCAAAGTGTTCCTATTTCAACAAAATGAATATCTAGTATTATATAAAATTTTATTTGATTTTCCATTGGGATTTTGATTTTTGATCGTTGTTTGGGTTGTTTAAGTTGGATAGTAAAGTGAATTATGGTGTGCCAGCTGAAGAGCAGTGCTTCAGGCCGCTCCTCCATTTCAGATCCCGTCTCTTAGATTCTCTCACTTTTTTCTCTTATACGCATGTGTTTGCTTGAGTTTTGTAATAATATTGATCTAAGATTAGTTTGGAATGGCTGGAAATAATTGATAGACATAGCAGAAAAAGGAGGTAGCTTGGTTTTATGTATGAAGATGGGTTTTCTTGGAAAGTGAAAACATTCTTGGAATTTAAAAAAAAAAATAAAGTAAGAAATTATAGATCGATGCAATTAGGTGGGTTTTCTTAGGAAGCCTGAGAAAAATGTTCCTATTTATTATCGTAATCCTGAGAAAATTGTGGAAATAGTACATAGATTGATAAAAAAAAAAATTGTATGTTTATATCTGTTGTTGATAATTGTACATTTTCTAATTATTATTTTTTTTGCTAAGGTTTTGTTTATTTTGTTTAACATGTGGTGCCGAAAATTGAAAATCTTGTGCAATGTTTGGGTGGTGAAGATTGAGAATATACTTTACCAAAAACATAAACTTTATGTAGTTTCTTCAAGGAATGTTTCTTTAAATATGCTACTATGGTTGTTTGGAATCTGTTTAGATGGCTATTATGCAATAAATCTATAAGTATTTGTTTTTTAAATTCAAGTGCTGTAAATTTGTGTTTTGTAGCTTTCGGTCATATATATTTCCGCGGCCACATTTTGTTGTTGGGACATAATTTGAGACATCGCCGTACAGAAACATTAAAAGACGAATTCGGCTGGATTTTCAAAACCAAGTCCCGTAAGCTAGATAAACCTTCGCTACAAGTATGTGCGTTTGTTGAGAGAAGGAAGAGAAATGGGAGAGAAAAAATGAAAGAGTATAATGGTTGCTTTTTCTTTCTTTTTTAATTTTAATTTATTTTTGTGGAAGATGGGACTTTGTTGTGGAATTAGCTTACGGACTGTGTGCGTGTTTTACTAATTTAATGATGTGATTGTGTAAGGAACAAGCCTTTGCTGTCAAATTATGCAGTTTTTCGAGATAAACGCAGGTTATGGGTATGTTCCTTCTGTAGCTACAATAACACATTTGGACTCAGTGATCTCATTTAGAGGTGTGTTTCATACCAACACAAGAATATTGGCGTGATAAATAATTGTTGATTCAATGCTTGATTTGTTAATTTGTTGTACCTTCACCTTCTTCGAATGACAGACACTGAATCACATAATATAATATTTTGAGTTACGAGCTGAGAATAATCCTTCTTACCCGAGTTCCAATCTATGCTAAAAGTAAAAGTAGACATGTTGTACAGGCCGAGTTACATAAAAGCAACTAACCTATAGACACGGCGAATCATAAATCTATGGATTTTTATGTTAATATAATACATCCGATTGGGAAAAGAGTATTATGAAGGCCTTCAATAGGTCCTTAATTAAGCCTTACAACATTGAGGCCTTAGTTATACAAAATTATGCTATTTTACATGTTCTTAAATTTATAAGAGGTGTTTTTCAAAAAAAAATTGTTATTATTTTAATAATTGGAGAATTTCTTAAATTATATTAAAGTCTTATTTGGACTAAATGAAAAATGAAATAAATTCTCTAAATTAATAATTTAATCTGAAAACACACCAAGATCAATCATTTGCATGATTTATTTTTATTGTAAACGCTAAACACATTTGATTGAACATATCGATTTGAAAATTTAAATATGCAAGTTGAGAATTTATAGCATTTTTAGGTTAAAAACACAAAATTCGTGTCTTTTCTGTAGTAATAGTAATAATTCTAATTTGTATCATTTTTAACTGATATAAATATCTACATATAAAATTGATATTAAATATGTAAGATGTATATTTTCTCTCATTTTATATTTTATTTAATTGAATTGACGATTCATACACTTCAAATTGGTTCATTTATGTTAATATTACTAACGTCAATATGGTTTAACTTGCTAATAATTTATTCTCTTTGAAATTTACTCCACACACTTTTATGCTTCATATAACTTTTATTCACTGTCATAGTTAAATACTTATTTAACTTGCTAATATGAATTGTATATATATAAGGGGTGAGCTAGGCCTTACAACACACAGTGTTGACCGCTCCTCAATTCTTACTTTCGACGGGAACAAGGAACGGTTGCAGCGATCACACCAAGGTCTTCCGTCGGATAGGGGCAGGCATTTTTAAGGGGCTTTACTATSTGCTCTTTCGCCTTCTCTCGGCTCCTAACAGCCTTACAGAATGCGAAAAGCTGTCTAAAGCCAATATCGATGAAAGGGGCGTAGCGGGAAACCATTCCTGTAGTTATTGGATGTAGTGAGGTGACCCTCTTATGTATGAGAGGAAAGTCCCTCCCGTTGTGAGCTGTCCTACCTAAGTTTCCAGCTATCTGAGTAGGTTTGTTATCAACTTCCGTAGTGWATTGCTAAAGCAAGAACCCGGAAAGAATTGGGAAATGGATAATACACACTTTCAGTATAGGAAAAGGCAGAAAAGACAGTTCTTTTCTATTAGATTAGTTTATATATATATATATACCATCTTAGCTGATTGGTTTATACGAATATATTTTATCATTTAAAATATTCGAGGCAACTTATATACGTCTCAAGTGTTTGATTTAAAATATAAAATATTTAAAAAAATTATAATTAAATTAGAGTTATAAAATTAATTAAATTTATTTGCATATGTTAGAAAAAATAGTCTTTAGGTAATTCACAGTGAGTCCATGTCCTCCTATTATGATTTATGACTTTGTAATTACATGTGTAGGCAATCAGAAAATTTTGGGATTGTAAATAATTCATCTACCTTACTTTGATCAAACTTGCAAAACTGCAGTCATGTCGTCGGACCCTCTAGAACCCCCTTTTGGGACAAGTAAGTATTTATCATTTTATGGGAATAGATAGGATGTGTTTGTTGAATCACTAATAAATAATTTTATTTATTTTTTGATAATCTTTCTGAATTGATTTGATTTAATTTGATATA
>BMAC01000709.1:224957-238018 GCA_014905375.1 Phtheirospermum japonicum
CCGTTTTTTTTTTTTTTTTTTTTTTTTTTTTTTTTTTTTTTGGGCATATGGGAAGGAGGGAATTAATACAATTGTGCCTTGTACACTTTGGTGGTGAGAAGGATCTGTCAGTGTTTGGTAAGATGGAATTAGGGGCAAATGCAATCAAAATTAAGATTGAAATTTTTTTATCTTACAAAAAGTTGATGGGAACATTATGGGAAGATTGGCTCTAGGTGGAGACTTGGAATAAATTTGCTTTCATTCCACTCCAAGCAATAGCAGAGGTTTCAGCTTTGTGAATTATGGGCTTTGTGATGGAAAAAAGCTATTTTCTTCTTCTTAGCAAACACTCCACTATCCACTCGCAATGTGGAGTTTTTAAGTGGCTGTAAAGCGCGGTTTGCCATTTCTTGATGTCACTTTTAATTGTAGGTGACGTTGGAGTAGATTTCGGTGTCCGCGGTTCAGGTTTACGAGCCAGGCATGTTTACGCCGTGTTACAAAGTTGTTCGAACATGTTTCATCTGACAATGTATTGTAATGTTAAAACAACACATAATCAACCAAAAAAATCAAACATGAAACAACACAGAATATCAAAACCACCCAAAAACCAACACAGAAAAAAAAAATAAAAAAAAAAAAATATAATATATATATATATATATATATATATATATATATATATATAATAATAATAACGTTAAAATAGGTAAGAACTTGTAAATGTCCAAATAGATTTTGAGAAAAGCAAGTGTGACCATTTTGTGAAAAATAAAAGGGCTTCAAATTCGACATGCGAATTATGACCAAATTGACTATATATTATAGAATTATAACAAGTGTGACTATTTTGTGGAAAAATAAAAAGCGGCCTCAAATCCATTTTTTTTAGTATTCGACATGCGAATTATGACCAAATTGACTATATATTATAGAATTATTGGTTAATGTGTAGGTTTCATGTGGAGACATGTATTATATACTATTACAATTTTTTTTTTATCAAATTTATTAATTGATTCATCCCGATCTATTAGTTTGTGTTTTGCATGTAATTGTGATATTTTTTTTCGTATTTTTAATTAGGGTTTAGTGTCGATTTAGTGGTTTCGATTCGAGTTTTATTAAGTTATTATGTGGTTTTTCTTGTTTTGTTGTTTTTCATGTGTCTTGTTGATTTTATATTTAATTGGGTTAAATGGCTTAAATTAATTAGAGGTTTGGTGTAACTCTTGGGTTTTGATATTCAAAATTCTCATTTAATAGGTGGCTTAATGATTTGAATTCAAGCTAAGACATGGAAACCAAAACTCAAGCCCAACCATGCCTATTTGCATGCCCAAATCGGTGCCAAGAGCAAGCTCCAAAATGGCTATCATTCTGGAATGGTAGGCCTAGCCTTGCCCATTTCCACGCCTAGCGTTGCCTAGCAATGCCCAACATTGCCCAAAGTCTCGCCTAGAAGCACGCCCGGCAGCGCCCGCCCTTGCCTACTCTTGCGCCCGCGCGCATGCCTAAGTCTGCGCCTTAACTAGCGCCCAGCGCTTGCCAAAGCCGCCGCCCAGGCGCTTGTGCCATTTCCGCTGCCTAAAT
Organism: Phtheirospermum japonicum; assembly: GCA_014905375.1. Lineage (NCBI taxonomy): Eukaryota > Viridiplantae > Streptophyta > Magnoliopsida > Lamiales > Orobanchaceae > Phtheirospermum > Phtheirospermum japonicum. Next base: position 226,536 of record BMAC01000709.1, read on the forward strand.
TCTTGCCCAATCCCGCCGCCCAGCTTGGCGCCCAAGTTCTTGCCCAAGGTCGCGCCCATCCTTGCGCCCAGGCATGTCCAAGTTCATGCCCATTCCAGCGCGCAGGCCCGGCCCCACCAGCGCCCAAGTTCGGCCCATGACCGAGCCACTCTGAGACAAATCGAGCCAAAAGGCTATCCAAGTGGCTAGCAAAGCCATTCCGAGTCAAACTTGGTCAAACCCGGGAAATTAAGCACTTTAAAGCCCAAATTGACCGATTTAAGCCCAATTAAACCTAGTATAAATAGGATACAACTCTCATTTTGTAACTGATCCACTCTCCTCCCAACCCAAGCATGGGTTTGGGATTAAACTTCTCTCTCTTGATTTTAAATTTAATTTCAAGATTTCATTGGGTTTTGTAAGCTCAAGAAGAATTCAAGTACTCCCTTGGATTTTATTTTGTTGCAATTTCATTCAAGCTTCTGGATTCTATTTTTAATTCAAGTAAGCTTTCCTTTAATTTCATGCTTTGTCTTCAATTTATGCTTTTAGCTTTAGCTCTTAGATTAATTGTTAGATCTTGTGAATCGTCCATGGAATCTAGGTGAGTGACACACCTTGATCATAGATCGAGTCCTTATCATCTTTATTTTAAGTATTCATGCTTGTTCTTTAATTTTCATGCTTGTTCTTCATTTGTGAATTTTGCCTTAGCTCATAGATTTCTTGTTAGATCTTGTGAGTCGTCCATGGAATCTAGGTGAGTGGCACACCAAGATCATAAATCGAGTCCTTGATCATTTTTATTTTAAGTCTTTCATATGCTTTATTTTGGTTTTTATTTTCATGCATTGTTTTATGTTAAATCCTAGATCTACTCTTCGTTTCTAGTTATTTCTCGTAAAGTTTTTAACTTTCACGTCAACTTTTAGTGCTCTTTCTATTGGTGCTTTCAATTTTTGTTAATTTGCATTATTTTAAATTTTATGCTTTTATCTAAGCGCCAGGTCAGGAGTTCATTTCTTACACGGGCTCCCTTCTTCTAACAAGGCCTGGAGGAAGAAGTTCTTCTTTGTTCGTTGTAGTGGAGATTGGGGTTTTGACTCCAAACCGATTGAAAAACTTCCCACATATCCTCCTCTATCTACCACAAGCAGGTCTCCTCGCCTACAAAAAATCATATCCACCCTTAACGGGAACCCTCTCCATGTAACCAACCTCCTTCTTCCCCATGTTGTAGACTTTTTTAATGAGAGTGAGGAGACAAGCCCTCTGACCCCAGAGATTGGTAAAATCCCCTTTTATTCTCGTCTGGTTTTCCTTTATTTTTCATAGGTCCTAATCTTTTCCCTTTTTTCTTTTATCAGATAGGATGATGCGCCAAATGATTACCGACTCCATAGAGGGGGCCCCAGAAGCAACTATACAAGAAACAGCAGCCTCACCGTCTGTCCCGACCCAAAGCTCTGCCCCTTCTCGAGCACAGGGTCCCAGCTCTTCACAAGATCCTGGCTTCAGCTCTTCACAGCAGCCACCTCGCGCTTCAGTTGCTAGAAGTCCTTCTCCTGGATCTGAGGAAGATGTCCTCCCTCTGTAAAAAAGGCCACGGGTAGCCCAGCGCAATCGAGCCCTAGTGACCTCTTCTCCCAGTGCTCGTCCTGCTCCCATTACTCGCAGCGCTCCCCTTCCTATCAACTCCGTCCTTAACTGCTCTGGAGAGATGGCTGTCCAATTCATGCCTCGGCAGATGCTACCCGCAGATCAACTTGAGCTGGAGAAAATGTCCGATCGAGAGCTCCTGGAGTCTTGGTGTCAAGACGAAGCACGGGTAAGTCCTATTCCTCTTTTCCTCTATCTCACATCACCTACCCAGTATCGCCTCGTCTAAATATCAATCCCTTCTTGTGATCAGGCTCTCTCCAAGAAAGCTCTCCTGGCCACTCGAGCTACCAGATCCATGGTCCAGTTCGATGTAATCAAGGAGAACAAGGAGTTGGTTGTGAAATCAGACCGCTTCAAAGCTCTGGCGAAAGAGCGAGGAGTTGACCTGAAAAAGCGAGAGGAAGAGCTGCAGGGGCTGAAGGATAAGCTCAAGAAATCCAAAGCAGAGCTTGCTGAAGTGAGGAAGGCACAAGCGAAGGTGATAGAGACTGCGCGCTCCGAGGCAAGGGATGAGGCCTTGGCTGAGGCTAGGAGCCTTGCTGATGAGGCTCTGGCGAAGGCAAGGGAGGGGTTTGAGACTGAGTACTTAAACTCTGAAAAAGGCCTAAGGCTGGTTCAATCCGCTCGGAAGGAGACTCGTGCAGCTTTCCTGGGATCCAAAGAGCTCTACTCGCTACTTGTTCCAGAGGCTATACGCTTCTTTCACTTTGCCCTGGACGAGCAGGCGAAATGGGCTTCAAGTAACCCAGGGGTTCCTCTTAATCGAGCTCTTACTTTGAAGACCTCCCCCGAGCCAACCTCGTTCACCTATGTCCCGCAGCGAGATCATCTGCACACTGTTGGAGCAGCTAAGTTTGTTGAGCATGTCCTTTCTAAACTCCATTTCTTTTCACCCGGGCAGTCTCAGCCAGACCAGGCTCCTCTTCCAGCTGCCCTTGACTCTTCTCCCTCCCCAACCTTCGCAGGTCTGGGTGAGCTGCCTAGCGGGGCTTCTCCGGACTTTTTGGTTCCTTGGCACGTGCCACTATTCCTTTATATACGTGTATGTATGGCTCATTCTTCTCTAGTTTTCTGAAATGGCTTCCTCTCCTCTTCTCGAAGAACTTGATATAGTTAAGCGGAAGAACATCTCCTTGGTCTTCGAGAATTTCAAGCTCTCTGACACACTGACCATGCTCAGAGAGAAGGTCGGCTACCTCTACCATCTTCTAGAGAGAAAAAGGCAGAAGAAACGCCACTATAAGCGATAGTGGGCTGAGTTGCGACAACTGAATCGCCAGTTGCAGGAAGAGAAGGCCGACTTGGCGGAGTCGGTGAGCCGGATGACGATCGCCGCCGGCGAAGCGCACTCCATCTCTAAGCGGGCTGACAAGTATCGTTAGCGCTATCATGAGACGGAGCGCGAGCTGTGGCGCGTCCGTCGTGCCTTAGCCGCTGATCGGAGAGCCTCTTAGGTTTTCCTGGGATTTTGTTGATTTTCCTTTTATGTTATTTCCTGCATTGTAATCAAATTTGCTAGTCTTCGCAGAAGACGTGAGCAAAATCTTTTTTTGTTTTTGCCAGAATGTTAATAAAATGAGAATATTTTCCCTTTAATTTTCCATCAAACCAAATGGATTAAAGTTTTCCAAGCTTTAGCCTATTCAGGCGTTTTAGGCTTACCGCCACATCTTGAAAAGTAAGGTCTCCGCCGTTCATTAGTTCATGTTTGAGGTTGACCTGCAAATCGTGCCTTCATATTTAGCCTTTTAATCAGGTCGGGCGTTGGCATGAGCACCCGTATTTAACCCATCCTGGCTTATCTTGTTTATTCAAATGAAAATATTTTGCAGGCAGCCACCCTAAGATCATCCTGGCTTCCCCTGACCATAAGGCCAGGAGACCGGGACAACTGCCCTTAGCCAATCCTGACTCATACTGACAATCAGGTCAGGAAATTGGGGCATCCGCCCTTAGCCAATCCTGGCTTAAACTGACAATCAGGTCAGGAAAATGGGGCATCCGCCCTTAGCCAATCCTGGCTTAAACTGACAATCAGGTCAGGAAAATGGGGCATCCGCCCTTAGCCAATACTGACTTAAACTAACAATCAGGTCAGAAAAATGGGGCTTCCGCCCTTAGCCAATCCTGACTTAAACTGACAATCAGGTCAGGAAAATGGGGCATCTGCCCTTAGCCAATCCTGGCTTAAATGAAGACTCTAGTTTTGTAGCATGAGAAAGACCTGCATTATCATTTAATAAAATCATTCAGAAGTTTTTACATTTATACATAAAATTTTCGTAAATTAACAACGTTCCATGCACGGGGGATCTCAGTTCCGTCTAGCTCCTCTAATTTGTAAGCGCCTCCGGCTAAGACTTAGATGATCCTGAACGGTCCCTGCCACACAATGTCTAGCTTTCCCTTGGCTTTTCCCAGGTCAACTCTTCTAAGGACCAGATCTCCCCTTTGGAAGCATCTCTTTCGGACCATTTTGTTGTAGGCTGCTCGGACACGCCCCCGCACATGTTCCATTTTCACCGTTGCCTGGTCTCTTTTTTCTTCGATTAGATCTAACGCATCCTGCATCAGTGCTTCATTCTGAATTTCATCGTAACTCCGCACTCGGTGAGTCTCGAGGCTGACTTCTGCTGGAACGACGGCATCCATGCCATACACCAAGCTAAAAGGAGTTTCACCTGTGCTTTCTTTAGGGTTCGTGCGGTATGCCCAGAGTACTGCATTCAGTTCTTCCACCCATTTTCCTCCTGATTTCTCCAATCGCGATTTGAGCCCTTGAACGAGGATGCGATTAGTTACCTCGACCTGCCCATTTGCTTGTAGTGGTAGACAGATGTGAAATGCTGCTGGATTTTCATCTTGGCGCACCAAGCCTTAATTTTGACTCCCATGAACTGAGTACCATTGTCTGATATCATCACCCTTGGTATGCCAAAACGACAAATAATATTCTTCCAGAATGAAACCCATCACTGCCTCTTCCGTTATTTTTTCCAGAGCCTACGCCTCGACCCATTTGCTGAAGTAGTCGATGGCCACGATTAAGAACTTTTTCTGAGTTGGAGCCGTTAGGAATGGACCGACCAGGTTGATCCCCCACTTCGCGAAAGAGCAAGGAAAACTCATTGTCATCAGTTCTTCCGCCGGTTAATGAGTTAAGGGGGACATCTTCTGACACTTTTCACATCTTTTCACGAAATCCTCGGCCTCTCTCCTTAGTGATGGCCAGAAGTAGCCAGCTCTTAATATTTTACTAGCTAGAGCCCTTGCCCCACCATGGTTACCACAACAGCCTTCGTGGATTTCTTTGAGGATATGGGTGCCCTCCTCCAAGCTCAAACATCGCAGTAAAGGTCGTCCAAACCCACGACAAAACAAAGCCCCTTTGATCAGACAAAAACGGGCAGATCTAACTCGCACTTTTACTCTATCTTTCCTATCTTTTGGCAACTCTCCTTTTTCTAAGTAGGAGATGATAGGAGAGCGCTAATCGTCTCCTTCGTTTATTGAACAGACCTATTCCGTGCCAAATTCCTCATCTGCTCTTAACAGTGTAATTATCCTCTCTTGACAATCTACAGCTGAACTTGCGATCTTGGCCAAATAGTCTGCCCTTCCATTTTCTTCTCTGGGGATTTGTAAGACTGTCAGGGTTTTCATACCTTTGACCAACTCTCTTAACTTGGATAAATATTTCTACTTATTCTCTTCCCTGGTCTCAAAATCCCCACTTATTTGTTTGCAAACTAGTTGCGAGTCCACTCTTGCGCATACCTGTTCTGCCCCCAAATCCTTGGCCATCTGGACCCCTCTCAAGAGGGCCTCGTACTCGGCCACATTATTGGATATAGCATAATTCAGGCATACAGCGTACTCAGTGGCTACGCCTTCTGGGTCAATCAGAACTATTCCTGCCCCGCAGCCCTGATTTTCGACAGAGCCATCCGTAAAAATTGCCCATTCTTGCCTGTCATCGGAAGAGCTGGTCATTTCCTGCATGAAATCCGCCAGCGCCTGGTCCTTAATGGTTGTCCTGGCCGCGAATGCAATATTAAACTCGCTGAGCTCGATTATCCACTTGACCATTCTTTCTGATGCCTCCGGTTTGTCCATTATGGTCTTCAAGGGCAGATTGGTCCGTACTACTGTGCCATGTGAGAGGAAGTATGGGTGTAACTTGCGAGCCGTGCCCACGAGAGCCAGCATTGCCCGTTCTATTTCAACATACCTGACCTCTGCATCATGCAAGACCTTGCTCCAGTAGTAGACTGGTTTCTGCACCTTGCCTTCCTCTCTAAGCAAGACAGATCTGACTGCCTGCTGTCCAACGGATAAGTAAAGGATTAGGGGCTCTTCCTGGATAGTCTTTGTGAGCAATGTCATGCTAGCCAGATGTCCTTTCAGCATCCTAAATGCATCCTCACACTCGCTATTCCACTGAAATCTGGCCTTTTTACGCGGGGCTTGAAAAAATGGCAAGCTCTTCTCAGCCGAGCGAGAGACGAATCTGCTCAACGCATTGATTCGGCCTGCCAAGCACTGCATTTCCTCGACATTTTTGGTGCCTGCATGTCCATAATAGCTCTGACCTTTTCTGGGTTAGCTTCGATGCCTTTCTCTGTCACCATATACCCTAGGAACTTTCCAGCTCTGACCCCGAATGCACATTTCTTAGGGTTGAGCTTCATCCTGTACCTCCTCAGAGTATCAAACGTCTCTCTCAAGTTGCTGACATGTGACGTTTCCTTCATGCTTTTTACTAGCATATAATCCACATAAACCTCCATGTTTCGTCCGAGCTAGCTCTTAAACATCTTATCCACTAATCGTTGGTATGTGGCGCCCGCATTCTTGAGCCCAAACGGCATGACCACATAGCAATACGTCCCCTCCGGGGTTATAAAGCTAACTCGCTTCCAGTCCTCTTTCGCCAGCCTGATCTGGTGATAACCCTGTGAGGCATCCATCATGCTCAGGAGTTCACAACCAGAGGTAGAATCGACCAGCTGGTCGATCCTTGGCAGAGGGTAGTGGTCCTTTGGGCAGGCATGATTAAGGTCTCGAAAATCAATGCACATACGCCAGTCCTCCTGAGTCTTTAGGACCAGCACAGCATTTGAGAGCCACTCAGGAAATTGTATTTCCTGGATATGTTTATCTTTCAGTAACTTTTCCACCTCGACCTCAATAATGGCCTCCTTCTATGGCTCAAAGTTACGTTTCTTCTGCTTGACCGGCTTCATGTCAGGGCTAATGTTGAAGCGATGCTCAGCCACCTCTGGGTCAATCCCCACCAGGTCTTGGGGAGACCAGGCACCTGGTCTGTTAGAACGTCTGGACTGAGAGTTTTCCCCACACGGAGGACTCGTCTATCATCCCCCGGGACTATTTCCACAGCCATCAAGTTTTCCTCCCTTTCAGTCAATTGGGGTTTGTCCTCTGTTCTGGCCCTCTTGGGTTGTCTTTCCTCGTTGTTCCTCCTAATGCATTCAACATACGTCTGTCACGATGCATATTGGTCTCTGCTGAACTCACCTACTCCCTCCTGAGCAGGAAACTTCAGTTTCATATGATAGATCGAAACTACAGCTTGAAATTTGCTCAAGGAAGGTCTTCCCATCATTACATTATAGGAGGAAGCTGCGTCTACTACCAAGAACCGAACTGTCTTGGTCTGTTTAAATGGCTCATCTCCCAATGTAACCAGGAGGTAACTGCTCCAAGAGGCTTCAACGCGCCTCCTGCGAATCCCACCAATGAGGTTGTGACCTCTTCCAATTATACATCTAGATTCATCTTTCTAAAACAATCGTAGAACATAATATCTGTCGAGCTCCCTATGTCTACAAAGATTCTTCGGACGTTATAATTGGCTATAGTAGCCGTAATAACCAGGGCATCCATGTGAGGATCTAGGATCCCGTCCTCATCCTCTGATCCAAAAAAAATATTTGGGCTTGGCGCCACCTACCCAACCTCTCTTCCCTTTCTCACCAGGTCTCGCGCTGCATGAACATAGCTGTTCTGGGTTCGTTTAGAGTGCTCATCCCACTCACCCCCTGTGATCATCAGGATCTCGCCCCGTATGGCCTGGCTCTCCTCATTCCTTCTCTCCCCATTTCGCCTATTATCCTGCTCATTCTTGCCCGACTGAGGTTGATTGTTGTTGCAGTAGCCAGACCTGGGCTCTTCCTTCCGCATTCGCACATATTCTTTCAGGTGCCCAGCTTGCACCATTCTCTCCAGATCATCCTTCAAATGTGTGAACTGATCTGTGTCGTGCCCATACTCGTTATGATATCTGCAAAATCGATCCAATCTTTCTTTCCTTGGCTTCTGTGAGTAGGTTCTGGGCCATTTGAGATTCTGGGTGCCTTTCAATCACTTGTAAGATCTCCCCCTGGGGGGTCGCCAAGGGTGTGTATTTGTCAAAATGAGGTCGTCCCTCTGGAGGTCTGGCCTAGATCTTTTCATCGGCGCTTTCTCCTCCTTTTCATATCTCTCCCTCTTCTTTTTTCCTTCATCTTTAATTTTCAGGGCTTCCTCCAGATGGATGTAATTCTCAGCCCTTTCCAAGAGTTCTCCGAATTTTAGAGCTGGCTTCACACCCAGTGACTGAAAAATATCCCCACGTCTGAGGCCCTGTGCTAGTGCGTTCACAAGGAGCTCTTCCGATGCAGAAGGCACCTCTAGCTTCGTCGTTGTAAACCTGTTGATATAAGAACGTAGGCTCTCGTTCTCCTTCTGCTTTACGCTGAACAGTTCGAGTGGCATCTTTTGGTACTTCCTGCAGCTGGTGAACTGGTGCAGGAAGGCCGAGATGAACTCATCAAAGTTGCTGATAGAACGTGGCGACAACTGGCTAAACCAGAGCTATGCCGACTTGGTGAAAGTCATCGGGAAGACCCGACACATAACAGCATCCGAGAATTTATGCAACGCAGATGCTATTTCAAAGCGGTTGAGATGGTCCCACGGATCTGTGGTTCCATTGTATTCAAAGCCTAAAGATCGATATGAAGCCGGCACATCGTCACGCATGATTTCTTCCGTGAAAAGCGTACCTCTCCGTGCCGGCACCGTGCTTGTGCCTGCCATCTTCTTCCTGAATTCCCGCACCTCCTTCTACAGGCTTTGCATCTGCTCAGCCAGGCCCGGATTAGCCTGGCTCGACGTCTCGCTATCGGAAGTGGAGAGGTCTTCTCTATCCTGGAGGGGGATCCGATCGGTGCGCTGACCACGTAGCGGTTCAGTTTCTGTCAGCAGCACAGTCCTAGCTAGCAGTGCGTTGGATGGCGGCATAGACATCTCTGCAAACTTCTTTTCTACCGTCGTCTCCACGGCTTTGTCAATGAGCTCCGAGAGCTGCATGAGGAAAGATTCATTGAATGAACCACCAGTAGCCGGCGCAGATCTACCAAGTGGGGGTGGCGTAGTGCCCGGTGCAGCCGCTGCCGACGGCGCTGTCCCCTCTGGTCCCATCATCGACGTTTCTGCCGACCGCGGCATACCCCACGGCGTAGCGGAGCTAGGGGTTCCGTCGAGCTCTCCTACCAGATTTCGTCGCAAACCATCTGAAGCCATAGAAAAGTCTCACGTCTTAGCTTGATCGATACGTCCCATAGACGACGCCAATTGTTTCACCCCAAAATATGATACTGCCTGAAAACTGATGTGCCTTCCTGACCTGCACACAAACACACGTTAGAAAGGACCACCGGTGGTTTTATGGTGGAAACCTCTCCGATGCTTAAGTCAGAAAGCGTATGAGGTATTTTCCAAGAAGCAAACAAGGAATGCACAAAAGAATGACATACCTCTCTTAGCCTTGGGGCTGAGATACTTATAGTTTTTCCCAGTGGGACCCTTTCCGGGATCTTGGAAACAAAGGCCGCGAATCAAGGGCCGTTTAATCAACAAACTCTGACAAGTGGTCCCACTTGTCCCCCCAGCGAGGGTCAAGAGGTCAGTCTCCCTCAGTCCTGCTCTCCTTTCTTACTAGCAAGCCTGCCTGGTTGGGGAGGTCAGGAGGCCAGGTCTCCCCTGGTCCTGCTCTCCTTTCCACTGGAAAGCCTGCCTTCATATTGCCAAGGTTTATCTCACGGGAGGTCTTCTATCAGCTCAAGACAACTCCTGGGCTGGGATGACGCCGCTGAGCTCTTACTAACCTCTGGACAACTAGGTCAGACCAAGCATAAATCCATCCTGAACTCCTTTCTTTGATTATCTTAGATCCAGGTCTACCCCCAATCCGGGTCTGGCCTACTTACGCCTCATCACGAGTTTATATGGAGGAAAGGAGGAATGGGGAGGAGGTTGTCCGAGATATATATATTAAGGATTGTTGTGAGGATGATGATACCCTTGTTTCTAACGACGAGTCCATTATGTTTCAATGTGCCAACGACTTGACTAAAGGGGATTGTGATTGTGTCGTTGAGGGCACCGATAAATTATTGGCGAGGGAGGTGGAGATTTTTTATGATAGGATTGGAAAGCTTGAAAAGTATCTTGAGGGGATCGTTGAATTATTCAAATTAGCCCCTAATGAGGTCGAGAGGAGGCACAACCCCGAGCTTAAGCCTCTTTTCCCATCTCACCTCAAGCATGTCTATTTGGCAGAAGAGGAGAGCAAGCCGATTATCGTCTTTGCCAATCCGAATAGAGAAGAAGAGGAGGGGTCGATTGAAGTGATTAAAGTTCATAAGGGTGGATTGGTTGGAAACCAGGGTTAATAAGGGAAATATCCCTTGGACTTACTTGCATAAACTCGTCTTAGAGGATGATGCCAAACCACCTCGAGAATTCCAAAGGCATTTGATGTTGGGATTTGATGGTACCGTCGCGCAGCAGAAAATAAGAAATTTTAAATAAAAGGAATTTGAGTCGCATTCAAATTGACGACGGCCCATTTTTAAATCTCAATTAATTCAAACAATATTTTAAATTGCTTTCGAAATGTAACAATTTGATTTTCGTAAAATCAAACAAGCATGAAGATTTTCTATTTATATATTAAACATATATATAACAATTATATATATATTTATATTAATATATCAACATATATATAACACTTATATATATATATATATTAATATATTAATCATATATTTAATTTTATATATATATATATATATATATATATATATATATATATATATATATATATATATATATATTACATGCATTATAAATATATGTGTGCTACACACAGCATGCATGCATGCGTCTTACATATATCTATATACATCTAACATATACACATCACACATATATATATATACTGCATGCATGTTTATATATATAGTATCACATACAGCATGCTTCAATTAAATATATATATCATATGCTGCACACATTTAATATATCTATATATATATATATATAACATATACAGCATACATATAAATATATACATCACACAGCATACATATATATAAAATATACATCTACCAGGAGCAGCTTTCGTTTCTTCACGTCACGGCGGCGGAGGGCCTCGACTTGCTGGCGGCGAAGATGGCACGGCAGCGACGGCTTCGGCGTGGCGTTCGGAACGGCAACGACGGCAAGTGACTTGGCTGGAGCAAGAGCACGGCCACGACGGCTTCGGCTTGACAGCAACAAGACGGCTAGAGGAGCGTGCGGCTGAAGCTCCGGCGGGGTGGCACGGCGGCGAGCACTGTCGGGACGGCGCAGCAGCAGTGCGACGGAGCGGGCACGCTGGGGTTCGGAACAGCACAGCAGCAGTCCGGCGGCAATCGATGCGGCACGTCGGCAGGCTGTTGTTGGCCGTGGGTTGCGCGGCGACAGCAGGGGGAAGCGGCGCTGTCGGA
>BMAC01000709.1:245510-268895 GCA_014905375.1 Phtheirospermum japonicum
GCTTGAATGAAATTGCAACAAAATAAAATCCAAGGGAGTACTTGAATTCTTCTTGAGCTTACAAACCCAAAGAAAGCTTGAAATTAAATCTAAAATCTAGAGAGAGAAGTTTAATCCCAAACCCATGCTTGGGTTGGGAGGAGAGTGGATCAGCTACAAAATGAGAGTTGTATCCTATTTATACTAGGTTTAATTGGGTTTAAATGGGTCAATTTGGGCTTTAAAGGCTTAATTTCCCAGGTTTGGACCAAGTTTGGACTCGGAATGGATTTACTAGCCACTTGGCTAGACTTTTGGCTCGATTTGGCTCAGGGTGGCTTGGTCATGGGCCGAGCCTGGGCGCGCTTGGGCACTAGTGGGCCGGGCTGGGGCACTGGGCTGCGCGCTAGAATGGGCATGAACTTGGACATGCCTGGGCTCAAGGATGGGCGCGGCCTTGGGCACAAGGACGGGCGCGACCTTGGGCAAGAACTTTGTTGCCAAGCTGGGCTCGGGATTGGGCAAGAACTTAGGTGCGGAAATGGGCACAAGCGCCTGGGCGCGGCCTTGGGCAAGCGCTGAGCACTAGTTTAGGCGCAGACTTAGGCATGCGCGCAGGCGCAAGAGTAGGCAAGGGCGTGCGCTGCCGGGCGTGCTTCTAGGCGAGACTTTGGGCAATGCTGGGCATTTCTAGGCAATGCTAGGCATGGTAATGGGCAAGGCTGGGCTTACCATTCTAGAATGTTAGCCATTTTGGGAACTTGCTCTTGGCACCGATTTGGTTATGCAAATAGGCAAGGCTGGACTTGAGTTTTGGCCTCCATGCCTTAGCCTGTTTTGGATTCTCTTTTTAATTCAAGTAAGCTTTCCTTTAATTTCATGTTTTTCTTCAATTTCATGCTTTGTCTTCAATTTATGCTTTTAGCTTTAGCTCTTAGATTAATTGTTAGATCTTGTGAATCGTCCATGGAATCTAGGTGAGCGACACACCTTGATCATAGATCGAGTCCTTGATCGTATTTATTTTGAGTATTTCATGCTTGTTCTTTAATTTTCATACTTGTTCTTCATTTATGAATCTTGCCTTAGCTCATAGATTTCTTGTTAGATCTTGTGAATCGTCCATGGAATCTAGGTGAGTGACACACCAAGATCATAGATTGAGCCCTTGATCGTCTTTATTTTGAGTATTTCATGCTTGTTCTTCATTTATGAATTTTACCTTAGCTCATAGATTTCTTGTTAGATCTTGTGAATCGTCCATGGAATCTAGGTGAGTGACACACCAAGATCATAGATCGAGTACTTGATAGTTTTTATTCTAAGTCTTTCATATGCTTCATTTTGGTTTTTATTTTCATGCATTATTTTATGTTAAATCCTAGATCTACTCTTCGTTTCCAGCTATTTCTCGTAAAGTTTTTAACTTTCACGTCAACTTTTAGTGCTCTTTCTATTGGTGCTTTAAATTTTTGTTAATTTGCATTATTTTCAATTTTATGATCATGCATGCATGGTTGTACTTTAGGTTGTTTTAGTTGTACTTGGTTAAACGTTGCTTGTTATTGCTTATTTTCATTATTGCTTGCTATTTCAATTTTGGCACACGCTGGAGGCATCCGATTAACTTGCATTTTACATTTTCTAGTTAGTTTATTTTCATAGTTTTTATTTTATTACCATTTTCATTTATATTCTAAAAGCTAAAAATACATTGATTCACACAAATAATCGAATTCCGATAATACCGAGCCAATGAACCCAATACACCACAAAAATCTACAAAACATGTCCCAATCTATCCATTTAATAAATAAAAATACATTTATTTTTATTTCTTTCTTCCACATACACAAGTGTTGCTCCTCCAACGCTGGACTCTACACTACAAAAAAAGAACAGATTTCCGAGGGATTTTTCCCTCGGTTTTGAGGCAAAATCCCTCGATTTCGGGCAAAACCGAGGAAAATATTCCCTCAGAAAAACCCTCCTCGGAATTTTTTTCCGAGGGAAATATTCCCTCTGAAATCTTAAACCGAGGGAAACATTCCCTCGGGAAAATCTCCGTGCAACCCTCGGAAAAACTGAGGGAAAACCGAGGGAATGTTTCCCTAGGAAAACCGAGGGCTTTGTATTCCCTCAGAATTTCGAGGAAATTATTCCCTCGGAAAACCGAGGGCTTTGTTTTCCCTCGGAATTCCGAGGGTAAAATATTCACTCGGAATTCCGAAGGTAAAATATTCACTCGGATTTTTGATATTTTCGAGGGAATATCCCCTCGGTTTATATTTTTTTAATAATTTTTTTTTTTACTTTTCCGAGGGATTACCGAGGGATTGTCCCCTCGGTTTTAATTTTTTTTTATTAATTTTAATTTTTGATTTTCAATTTTAATTCCTGTTCAATTATTAAAATTCTCAGAAATTTGAAAAAAATCATTAATGAAAGACAAATAAATAAACCAATTATTATAAAAATATTTGAAAATTTAAGAATAATTACATGCGTTCGACACAGTAACAAAGTTTATATGAAAATCAAACTGTCCTATGGATGGGGAGGGGGGTAGTGCTGATGGGGAGGGGGGTACTTCTGGCTGGGGAGGGGGGTACTGCTCCTGGAAACGAGCATACATTTCAGCCATCTGGGCATCCATCTGCGCCTGAAATTCTTCCTGATGCCGGCGCTCCTCCACACGTTATCGCTTTTCCTCGGCGTACTGCTGCTTTATCGCCTCGAGCTCTATCCTCTGAGCCTGGACCTGCGCCTCGAGCTCTCTGACGTGGCTCCTATCAGCCTGGGAGGAGATGGAAGAGCGGCCCTTGAATAAACCCTTCGTAGCAGCCACCATCTTCCCATACGCGCCGGTGCTATAATGCCGTCCCTTGCTCGACCCGACGACGCCGAGGAAAACCCGGTCCTGGTCAACCTCGTTACTCTCCTCCTGGGAAGACGCACGTTCCTGTTCCTGAGTCAGCTGTCGCTCGTACTCCTCCTGAAATACAACTCGTTATTAAAATTCTACGTTAAAATCAAAGAATAAGTTAAAAATAAGAAAGAGACTCACATTAATATTAGTAGATTTCGTATCGATCCACGCGCCGTCTTTATTTTGGTGCGTACGTTTAAAACGATCGTAGCACGTAGCCGGCACGCCCGTCTCCCGCTCCTGTATTCAAATAGAATTTTCAAATAATTAACATTAAAATTAAACAAATAAATATTATATTATTATATTCTAAAATTACTTACTATATCCAAAACATAATCGATAGTAGATCTAGCACCCCCCGTGTGCTTCGACATCCCAGTCCCCGGTCCAGCAGGCTCGCTCTTCCTATTCTTGCTGCACTGCTCGGATTTCTTCTTGTTCTCGGGCTTATCTCACTCAATCTTCCAAGCCCTAGTTGAGATGCATGATATATAAGATGGTATAAATTATATGTTATAAATAAAAAATTCTAACTTAATAAGAAAATATATAACAGAATTGGTTACCTATAGACCTCCCCGGGGATGTAGTCCGTCTTATTACCACCATGGGAGGCAACATATCGCTTATACCCATTAAGCTGCCCCCCGTAAATCTCCCCGATCATCGGAAAAAATAAATCCCGTATCTGTACATTATTATACACCTCCGGGTCCCAAAAAAAAGTCTCCTGCAAAATAAAAAAATAATTAAAATTCAATTGATACATATGATTGTGTTTTTCGGCGACTCTTCCACATCGGCCACCACGTCAAAATCGGGACCAGCTGCATCTTGAACCATATTAATGTACGCGTTTGATGATTCTTCAGAAGGGATGTAAGAGGGTCCTCCAGCATGAAAATCTTGATGGTGTCCAGAGGTGGCGAGCCGCGTTTCTCCGTGGTAAATCCATCTATAGTAATTCGGCACGAACCCATTTTTCACCAGGTGGTACTTAATCTCATCGACGTCCAAGTAGATTCTATTTCTACATCTGCTACGATTACAAGGACATTTCAGTTTCTGTCCGTCCTTATGAGCGGAATTTACTTGCGCAAATTTAATAAAACTCTCAAGTCCATCTGTGAATTTAGAGGATAAATAGCCGTCGTTGATTCGCTCGTACATCCAACTACGATCGGAACTCATCCTAACATTATACGGTTGTTAGATTTTTTGAGTGTTAAGCGTGTTCTGGAAATCCGGAAATATTCCGTTTGTAAATCCAACTACGATCATTTACCATCCTAAGATTTTTAAGTGTTAAGCGTGTTCTAGAATTAAAGAAGGTGGCAAAATTTTGGCAGCATTACGAGAAGAATGAGTAATTCGAGTTATAATTTGCAAGGCTTCTATCCCATTCAACAACGTGACATTTAGTAGTATGTATTATCTTAAAATATGTATTTTTCTTAGATTCAAAATTTCGGCAGCATCTCCCCTCAGTTCTCGTAATGCACATATATTTCAGTGCACCCGAGAACAATTAGAGAGATGCAAAAACCAAAATTTCAAAACTAAAAAAAAAACATATACATAAGATAACCATACTACAAGTCACATTCTCAAACTGTCCAAAAATAGGACAATTCGGAATTTAGTATCAAACTCTATATTTGATACTAAACTGTGAAATGGGTCTAAGGAATATTGGAATAATTCGAAACTTAGTTTCAAATTTTTCTATATGATATTAATTCTCAACAAGTGATCTATATGCATCGCGTCACTTTGCCAAGGTTCCAAATAAGCAGTTACCACCGTCACATTTTTGAAAAATATTTTGAAAACTTAAATAAAATCACGTGACACCCTATCAGGTTTTTAGAAAAAAATTTTGAAAACCCGCTATTGGAGGGACAACACCTCCCGGCCGGCGCCGTAACCCACGTCAACATCCGACGGTATACAACCAACAACACAAATGACAATAATATATATAAATAAAATTAAACCCCGGCCGATCACCACGGCCTCCCATGCATGAACAATATATATACACAATATAATGAGTGCATACATGCACATATCACAATATAATATGCCCCTAAAGTTTATCTAAATTTGAAAGCAAACCCTAATAATCTAAGTTAATACAATGATAAAATCAACTAAAAAAATCTAATTATGTAATTATTCCTAAATTGAACCCTAATTATGTAATTATTCCTAAATTGAACCCTAATTATGTGATTATTACTAAATTGAACCCTAATTATGTGATTATTACTAAATTGAACCCTAATTATGTAATTATTCCTAAATTGAACCCTAATTATGTGATTATTACTAAATTGAACCCTAATTATGTGATTATTACTAAGCTGAACCCTAATTATGTGATTATTACTAAATTGAACCCTAATTATATAATTATTCCTAAATTGAACCTTAATTATGTGATTATTCCAAAATTGAATCCTAATTAATTGATTATCCCTAAAATGGACCCTAATTGATTGATTATTACTAAATTGAACCCTAATTATGTAATTATTACTAAATTGGACCCTAACTAATTAATTATTCCTAAATTGAACCCTAATTAATTGATTATTCCTAAAGTGAATCCTAATTAATTGATTATCCCTAAATTGGACCTTAATCCTAACCTAACCCTAAATTGAGTCCTAATTCAAAAATTATAATTACAAAACAAAAATAAATAAATACAAACAAATAATATACAAATTATAATTATACATTAAAAATTAAACTAATAAATTTAATAAATATGAAAAAAAAAACAAGCAACTTACCTTGGCGACGGAGGCGGCGCGCTAGCGGCGGTGGCTCGACGACGGATGGCGGCGGTGGCTCGACGCTGACGGCGAAGGGGCGACGCTCGACGGTGGATGGCGGCGGTGGTGGAGCTTCGAGGCTGGCTCGACGGCAGGTGACCTACGCACACAGCGACGAAGGCGGCGGTGGTGGCGCCGACGAAGGCGGCAGGTGGCTCTCTGCGATTTCCTTCTTTTTCTTCCTTCTTTCCGTGTGCTGCGCAAAGTGAAAAACAGCGGGCTTGCCCGCTGATTTAATTAGGGCAACGATTCTGAGGGTATTATTCTCTCGGAAAACCGAGGGAATTAATCGCCCTCGGTTCTTAAAATATTTTTTTTAAAGAAATTGAATTAATACCTAGGGATTGTTATGTCCCTCGGTTTCATTCCGAGGGATTAGGGATTCCCTCGGAATTTTTTGTATTTTTGAAAAATGGAAAAACAATCGAAAAAAATAGAAAAAATAGAAAAAAATAATAAAAAATAGGATTTGTTTCCGGGACGCCGAGGCTCACCCCTCCCCGCCCCGGTCGTAATTTATTAGGGTTTTTTTTTCTTCTATTTTTTACTATTTTTTCTATTTTTTCGAGTTTTCTTCCATTTTTCATCTAAAATCGAAAAAAAATAGAAAACGCCTACGAAACGATCGACGCCGGACCCCCGTGGTTCCACGATGCCGAGGCGCACCCCTCCCCACCCTGGTCGTGAAATGATGAATTTGTTTCTACTTTTTACTAATTCTTCTATTTTTTTGAGTTTTTTATCTATTTTTTATTTAAAATCAGAAAAAAATAGAAAACGCGTCCTAAATGATCGACGCCCGACTCCCGTGGTTCCACGACGCCGAGACGCACCCTCCTCCAATATGGAAAAATCACGACATTTCGTCGCTTCGCGTTTCCAACCGAAGGAGTTCACCGATCGATCGTATCTTGTTGTTGGTCGAATCCCACGACACGTGTGGATACGCACGTGCTCGTTGGTATTTTTCGATCGAAGTCAGGTCAAAACCACCCCACGTGCCTAAGATTATAGGATTGGTTTCATTTTTACGATTTTTATATTTTTTTTATTTTTTAAAATTTTCGAGGGAATCTTAATCCCTCGGCTTCATTCCGAGGGAAACAGCATTCCCTCGGAATGAAACCGAGGGATTTAAGATTCTCTCGGAAATTTAAAAAAAAAAAAAATTGGAAAAAATAGAAAGAAAAAAGGATGAGATTCCAGGACGCCGAGGCGCACCCCTCCCCGCCCCGGTCGTAATTTCTTAGGTTTCTTTTCTATTTTTTACTATTTTTTTCTATTTTGTCGAGTTTTTTTTTTTCATTTTTCATCTAAAATCGAAAAAAATTAGAAAACGCCTACGAAATGATCGACGCCCAACCCCCGTGGCTCCACGACGTCGAGGCGCACCCCTCCCCACCCCGGTCTTGAAATGATGAGTTTCATTTCTATAATCGTAAAAAAAAAATAGAAAATGCATCATAAACGATTGACGCCCGACCCAAGTCGTTCCAAGACGCCGAGACGCACCCCTCCTCCAATATGGAAAAATCACGATGCTTCGTCGCTTCGCGTTTCCAACCGAAGGAGTTCATCGATCGATTGTATCTTGTTGTTGGTCGAGTCCCACGCCACGTGTGGATAGCACGTGCTCATTGGTATTTTTCGATCGAAATCGGGTCAAAACCACCCCCACGTGCCTAAGATGATAGGATTGGTTCCATTTTTACGATTTTTCTATTTTTTCTATTTTTTTTATTTTTTTTTATTTTTAAAAATTTCCGAGGGAATTTTAAATCCCTCGGTTTCATTCCGAGGGAAACAGCATTCCCTCCGAATGAAACCGAAGGATTTAAGATTCCCTCGGAAATTTTAAAAAATAAAAAAAATCGGAAAATTAGAAAAGAATAATAAAAAAATAGGATTTGTTTCCGGGACGCCGAGGCGCACCCCTCCCCGTCCCGGTCGTAATATCTTGGGGTTTTTTTCTATTTTTACTATTTTTTCGAATTTTTTTTTTCATTTTTCATCTAAAATAAAATAAAATAGAAAACGCCTACAAAACGATCGACGCCCGACTCCCGTGGTTCCACGACGCCGAGGCGCACCCCTCCCCGCCCCGGTCGTGAAATGATGGGATTCGTTTCTATTTTTTACTAACTCTTTTATTTTTTCGAGTTTTTTTTTCATTTTTTATTTAAAATAAAAAAAAATAGAAAATGCGTCCTAAACGATCGACGCCCGACCCCCGTGGTTTCACGACGCCGAGACGCCCCCCTCCTCCAATATGGAAAAGTCACGACACTTCGTCGCTTCGCGTTTCCAACCGAAGGAGTTCATCGATCGATCGTATCTTATTGTTGGTCGAATCCCATGATACGTGTGGATACGCACATGCTCGTTGGTATTTTTCGATCGAAATCCGGTCAAAACCACCCCACGTGCCTAAGATGATAGTATTGGTTCCATTTTTACAATTTTTCTATTTTTTTCGATTTTTTTTATTTTTTAAAATTTCTGAGGGAATCTTAAATCCCTCGGTTTCATTCCGAGGGAAACAGCATTCCCTCGGAATGAAACCAAGGGATTTAAGATTCCCTCAGAAATTTTAAAAAATTTAAAATTTAAAATAATTAAATGGCGAGGGATATTCATTTCCCTCGGTATTTCCGAGGGAATAAATCCCTCAGAATACAATCCCTCGGAAATCCGTCAATTTTTTCCCTCGATAATCATGGCGGCAAATAGTGGCGCCGTAATTTCGAGGGGAATTCCGAGGGAATGTTGTTCCCTCGGAAAAAACCGGGGGATTTTGTTGTCCCGCGATTTTTCCCTCGAAAAATACCGAGGGAAGACAATTCTCTTGGTTTTTCCCTCGAAAAACTGCTGTTCTTTTGTAGTGTTAGCCATCACTGTCACCTGCAGCTCGTCAGTCGTCAGTGACTACAATCGCCATCATTCACTAGTGATGTTTTTACAAATTTTATATCGTTGGAAGCGTATCTTCTGACTTGTTCCACATTTGTAATTGGAATTACGATCTAATGCTCCTATCATCGTAGATCTGAGGCCAGAATCACAAAATAAATTTAAACTGTCATATATTTTTATAATTTATTTTTTTTCCTTATATCTATGTAACGCCCCAAACAAAATACTACCTTAATAGTAAATAAATAAATTGATAAATAAACAATCTCTCACCTTCTGTTCGTTAAAAGTTGTTGTATTGGTAGACTCCATACAACTAAACTTTATATAAACAAAAACCAAACTGATAAGAGGTAACCCTAACCAACGAGCCACTCTTCACCGGAAGGATCAAGATCAGGGTCACTTTCATAGCGTCGATATCTAGAGAGTTTGGATTTAAAACAAAAGAGAGCGTGAGCTAAAAGAGCTCAATGAGGGAAAGCAAATGAAAATGCAAATTTTATTTTAAAATATAAAATTAACAAGGGTTTAGAAAATAATTTTTATAAAATAATCAAGCACTTGGTGTGCAAAACTATTTTCACGCGTATAACAAAACTCTAGTCAGCAACTTCAAAATTAAAATATTTTAAAATTAAATAAGCAATAGGTTTTCTCAAAAATTAACCAATTATCGCATTTAAAATAGACATGTAATACTAACTTATTTTTAAAAACCCAATTGAAACAGTTAACAGTTGAAGAGACAGAGAAATCCGTCTCGTTATAAAATAGTCAGTCCGATTAGTGATTGTCCGGGTATGGAACTCTATGGATCCCACGCGTAGCACTTAGCTCCCGAAGGACTCTAGAGGTGGCTCCCACTCGTAGCACTTAGCTTTCGAGCCAGATTAACTCACATAAACGTATAATCAATTTTGATTAAACATCGACCCACACGTTTTCACTCACCATGAAAGATGAAACTACAATAGGTCGAAGCCTCAATCGCCTTATCTCTCCCAGTAGGATCGACGTCCTTTCACCTATGGGATTTAAACCCAGGGTACGTCATATTTTGGAATATACCCAATCTATGACCCAAATCATGTCGTCGTCTCCGACCCGACAAGGAAAATGGGAATAGGTACCACGAGTAGTCAAGCAAGAACCACAGGCAACCTGCTAGATTGATTGCCCAAACTACTCATGCCTGACAGACAGTAACAGTGATAAACAGTAACAGTTGATGAACAATCGATAACAGATAGTCGATAACAACAATCGAGTTCAAATGATATGAATAACCTTTGATATAAAATCATATAATTGGACTTATGTTTAAGCACAATCACAAGGGTAATGCACACTTGCATATTTTCCATCAAAATACTATTTTTAAAAAGGCTTATACAAGCAGAAAAATATGTTCGAGCAACAAGTGCTTCATGATTTGGAAATTTTTCAAACTTTCTAGTTAAAAATATTTTACTCATAGATAAGCACCAACAATGCATTATAATTTGAGAATTTTCAACATCCTCAGTTAAAAAAATCTTTACTCACCTTGTTTGAAGTTCTTTTCAGAATCAAGCATATAGCTACGATGGCTTTACGAGGTTTTCGATCAGTACATGAAAGGCCTCGTCACTTCCGAATAAAAGCCCAAGTAAAGTCCTAAAATATAATATAATTATAAGAATTAAAAATATAATGTATAATAAAGTAATATCTAAGATCCTGAGACACTTGGAAGTGAAACTAATAATCTACAACGCAGAATATGATGATAAGAACGTTCGGGCCTCAATTAGTGAAATCTGTAGTTCAAAGGTTAAATGCATAATTTTGAATATGTCTTACATAGGATAATGTTATAACAAAGTTATGGTTCGAGTTTGAAATCATCTAGAAGTCGTTTGACCCATTTCGGCTCAAAAATAAGAAAGTTGTACGGTTTTGAAAAATTAATAAAGTAATTGGGGGTCAAAATGAGATTTTTGGAACTTAGAAAAGTTTTGTGGGTTAATATGATATTTTGAAGACTCTGATTTGGGGTCAGTTCGGAATAAATCAATAGGGGACTATATTGAAAACTTAGAGGGTCAGATTGAAGTTTTCAAAAACTACAATTAAGTCCAAAATTCTATCTAATTCCCAAAATCCAACCCATGAATTATTAACCTATTACATTTCTACTCCAAAACCTCAAAATAAATTCAACACATCCTTCTGCCCCGACCAGCCACCACAGAACTTGAGACCACCTAAAAACTGACGGCCCTCCACCTCGACAGCTCCTTACCACACCGCGGTACATCTCCGACCATCCACGGCCGGGAAATACATAAATGCTCTCACACGGTCATACACACGCACAATAAATAGTCCCAAAAACTTATCGAAACCATAATTCAATGCCGGAAATAGATTACTCACAAATAGGGCTTTCAAATAATATAAATTTCATAAAATTTCGACAGTCCGAAAGGTCGAAATGGGCGATCACCGGCGAGCGGAGGTTCGTGGCCCCGTCATGACTTCTACAGTATCGGTTCGTAAAATTAACTAGATAATTAAATACTACTCGTCAATACGAGCAATTTGATATATTAAACTACAATTTTAGACCAACCGTTCGCCGGAAAATAGTCGTCAAAGTTCGACGGTGCCTGTCGCAAGACGTGGCAGTATGCAGAAACTTTGCCGGAATTTTGCCAATGATCCAAAGCTCCGATCGTCGATCGGGAGGTGGCGTTAGAAACCTTATGAAAATTACTATTCACTATAAATGTTTTGTGAAAATCTAATGATTGTATTTTTGTCATAAAGCCGATGAAGTATGTTGACATGGTGGTGTTGGAGGAAAAATGAGAGGAAACCCTCTTTGTTGGTGTTGTGGTCTATTTGATCAAGTGCACCAATTAATAAAGAGTTATGAGGCAGTTAGGTATTGGACTTGGGCTCAATATTTGGGCCCAAATCTTTGGGTTAGGCTCAATGACTTGGGCCTATCTAATTCAATAGGTTTAAAGAATTTTGAGCTCGATTTAACACAATGAGTTAAATAAAATTATACTATGTGTTTTTATTTCTGCTACAAAATTAAATAAATATAAATAAAAATTTCATAATATCCAATATACATTCCAACAAAATATTATTGTAATAAAACATTTCGATTGAAATGAAATAAAAATAGTGATATAAAGAATAATCAAATTTATTTAAATAAATTATAAGGGTAAATAGACGGGGCTTCACATTCTCCCCTCCTTTAAAGAGTTTGGCCCTCAAGCTAGTCTAGGCAATTCTAGTATTACAATACAAAACTTAAATCCAATAGCCACTCTATCAAGATACGAGGTACGAATGATTAAAATGTGTACAAATGAATATTATTTCAATCAAAGATGAGGTTGGAAAGATTGTGTGATTTGATTGAGAATAATATAATTCACATATGAGAAGAAAATAATGAATTAGATAGTAACAAATTAAATAACACGTAAATAAAAATATTGGTACGTATAATGTATACTGGATAAATACTTGGTCATTAAAACCATATGGTTAAATAAACCTCAAATTATGGAACTATCAAATGGCGAGAGTATGACAACAAAGTCATGTCAGTATAACAAAATAAATCAATGACACTAATCTTTCAAAGGTAACCAACCAAGACAAATATTCAATGGAAGATAAATGAAGGAAAGAATTGGAATGTTCAATCGTGAATGAAAGCAACGTAAAATAAAATGAGAAATTCAATAGTTAATATGATGAAAGAGACAAAATAGTAAAATAACTCAAGGTAAGAGAAAGTACAAGTTGAGATCTTTGTTCAAAGAATGGATGAATAAAGTGATAACAAGCAAATAATGAAAAGCCAAAAGGGATATAATAAGTCCTCACATAGCAATTGAAAGTATTGATAATTCACAATCATATAGGATAGTAGAAACTGGATACCCAAGGAGAACTTATATGGTTTGACCAATTGTCTGAATGCAAGTTTGTGACTGGGGAAAATGATAGAAACACGTTAGAAAGATTTTAAGATAAGATATCTAGTTGTTAGAACATACAAATAAAAAGGGTACAAATAACGAAGACAAAAAGAAAATCTCAAGTGGTAGACAAATTGAAAAGTTTCAGAAGTTACCAACTTATCTATATCTTTAGATAGAAAGAGTAACAACCAATAATGCAACACAACTTGTATAAAAAACGAAAAAAGTAAGTATGAGTATTCTAACAATGGTAGGAGGGTACAATTCCTATAAGACAAATAAAATAAATTCTTAGTATAAAAGATGAATAAAATAGAACGGTGATTGAACTACGACGTGAGGTAAAAAGGTAAATCGATTCTTAAAACACAGGAGATAAATTAGAAAATTAAAATTAGGCAGAACTTAGGTGCATTTCAAAAGTAGTTGCATTAAAAATCTCCAAAATCAGGAAAAATCTATCAAGTAGAGCAAAAGTACTACTAAAGGTTAGAATATTAGAGGATGTCTACCAAAATGAGAATAAATTTAATCATTAACTGAGAAAGAACTTCGTAATCAAGACAATGATTGAAAGGAAATCAAGAAGAATTTGAAAGTGAAATATCGAATCTCTTGAATAATCAAGTAGAATGGGTAATAAGTATTGAAGATACATTAGTGTGTCAAGTGAAACCAGTCGACATCAGTTTCTTGAATGTTCAGTGACAAATAGGTGAGAAATAACATTTAGAACAATCAAGATTGAAAGAGAATTAAAAACACGAGACCCACATTGACATTGAGTGCAAAACAGTGAATCACTAAGAACGAAAGACAAAGCGCAAGGTAGAACTTGTTCTAAACAAGTGCAAATTTGAAAATATAATTGTGAATGAAGGCATCCAAAGAACTCAACAAGCTTGACGCTCAAAGAGAAAACATTGGCAACAAATGACCTAACAATTTTCAGAGCATATCTTGAAGGCTAAGAAATGATAGTGAGGTTCATGATCCCAAAGACTTCATGAGAAAATCAATTAAAAACTTATAGAATGTTTAAACATCCTAAGTAAGAACTCAATAAAGAAAGGCAGTCAGATAGGAGGATCTCTATGAGCGAGTAACTATAAAACAAATACTCAAGAGTGTAAAGAAGTGAAATTAAGGTGTCCACCTTGAGTATGAATAGCCATAAAAGGCAAAAGAAACAAAATAAGAACTCCAATGAATAAAACAAATAAGATATGAAACTTGTTAGATTTAGGTACAAAATAAAGAGAACAACATGAATCAAAACCTTAAAAATTCAATAGAAGTCTCAATTCAATTGATTTGAGATTAGGTATTAAAAGGAAATTAATGTTTAGAAGATAGTATCACAAGACATGAAAATCTTTAGAAACAAAAGTTGATGTTCAATGAAATGAATATGCGAGGTTCATTATTCCTTCAAAATCCAATAGGATAATGGTCACAAAGAGGTGTTAGTGATCACATCATAAAGCGTGATCAATAAAAAAAACTTTAAATTTACAATGAAGTATTTAACAAGTAAAAGAAATCAAAATATAGTTGATAAAGAATGTTTTTGGAAGAGAGGTCAAACTATAACCGATTTACAAAAGTTATCAATACTAGACATTGAATAGAAAAAAGAAATCTAACTCTCAAAAAAGAGTCGGTTAAGGATCAGTCATAACAAAAATAAAAACATCAGTAAGAAAAGTCGTAAAATTGAGATTTCTCATAAGATATATAAAATGACACTTTGAAGAAATAAAATTGTGATATGGACAATTTCGAGTTTAGAAATTGCATGAAAAATAAATGAATTGATGATAGTGTAATACGAAACGAGATATTTTTTAAAGATAAAAAATGCTTCACACTCAAGTACATGACCCTCTATGAATGAATAAGTTATTCATGAGGTAAAGAT
Organism: Phtheirospermum japonicum; assembly: GCA_014905375.1. NCBI lineage: Eukaryota > Viridiplantae > Streptophyta > Magnoliopsida > Lamiales > Orobanchaceae > Phtheirospermum > Phtheirospermum japonicum. The sequence goes on from BMAC01000709.1 coordinate 260,097, forward strand.
GCGAGGCTGATTGAGAAAAACAGAAAGGTAACTAATTTGAGCTGACTTAATCATCATGAAATGATAATTTGGATAGCAAAGGTCTAAGTAAAAAATAATAATAATAAAAGGCTTAGTGAGAGGGTAAGTAGAAAAGATCATGGTTCTTGTTCAGTCAAAGTAAATGGACAAAGTTGAAATGATCAACAAGTAATTAACCAATTTATGTAAAAGAAATGGATGATCGAGATTATCTCAAAAGTAAAGAATGAGTGTAACCAATGATCGCTTGTCTAGTAGGATAATATAATAAATAACAGGTTGAAGACGGCAAGGTGTCATGTGCAATAACTCTATTTTGAATGAAGGTCAAATACAAAGTATATAAACTCTAAATGAATGTGTAAATAGAATAGCCATTTTGAATAAAACTGAATTAAAGTTTCATTAGACAAGATATAACACTGATAGTGAAACACTAATATATTCATAAATATGACTAACCTAAATTGGTAGATCGGGAATCCTTAAATATCTAGTTATAACTAAAACTTAAATAGCGACTTACGCACCAGAGGTCTCCTCGTATAGCTCGAGGACTATTTTCTTCTTTGATGTTGATTGATGTCGTATCTAGAGTATCTTCTATCTTGCGTCAGCCTTATGACAACTTATATGTTGCTTCTCTATCTTAATCTTCCTTGATGCTTCTTGTTCCATTCTCTTCGGTCGTCGCGCCTCATGGGGTTGTCTTTTGAACTTTCATCCCATATTCATTATTTTTTTAAACGATGATGGCTTGAGCTTATTGATAACCATATCGTGCATCATTCCATGGTTCATCTTCTCCACGCAAAAGTCCTACATCATTCTATAGTTAAATGAAAATGAGCTCACAAGACTTCTTTCCAAGTCAAAGCAGTGTTCGTGATATTGATCCGTACATGCATCATCTCTTACTTGTTCAGTTCTTTCATTAATTCAACCCTTTGTGATGTTGAAGATATCTAATCATCGACTTGTCTCTTTAGTGTTTCAAATGCTTCATCTTAATAATCAACACCGGTGACAAATGCAAGTTCACCTACTACACTTTCTTGACGAATCTTTTGAATTTGATAGGTCTTTAACTCCTTTGAAATTTGTAGTTGAGTTTGGACTCTCATTAGAACATCAAGGTCCAGGAATTGATTAGCTAATCAAGCTTCCCCTTGAGATTCGCAAGAAGACAAAACTATTGCTAAAATCTAAATTTCAAGAAAGCTGATGAGTAATGAAAAGGTTAGGCTCTTGGGATAAGAATAACTCTTTAAGATAAACAAGAACTCAGACAAGTATTGAAATTAGGAGGAGGTTGAGGTTACAAAGTGAAAGAATTGATGTTCAAGTTTGACAATCTAAAGATGAAAAAAACTCACGTCAACCTACTATCTAATCGACATAAGTCAGTAGTTACTCCTTACTCTGCTAAAGTCATTACTAATATTCTAATTCTCAAGCCCAAAATGGTAGTGACATACTAATCACAGGCCAGATACCATATCCTGGGTATGCTTCAGTGCAATTCCTTTGCACTCAAGCTCTGATACCACATCTGTAACGCCCCAAACAAAATACTACCTTAATAGTAAATAAGATAGATGGATAAATAAATAATCTCTCACCTTCTGTTCGTTAAAGTTGTTGTATTGGTAGACTCAATACAACTAAACTTTATATAAATAAAAACCAAACTGATAAGAGGTAACCCTATCCAACGATCCACACTTCACCGTAAGGATCAAGATCAGGGTCACTCTCATACCGTCGATATCTGGAGAGTTTGGTTTTAAAATAAAAGAGAGCGTGAACTAAAAGAGCTCAGTGAGGGAAAGCAAATGAAAATGCAAATTTTCTTTTAAAATATAAAATTGACAAGAGTTTAGAAAACAGTTTTTATAAAATAATCAAGCACTTAGTGTGCAAAACTATTTCCACGTGTGTAACAAAACTCTAGTCAGCAACTTCAAAATTAAAATATTTTAGAATTAAATAAACAATAGGTTTTCTCAAAAATTAACCAATTATCGCATTTAGAATAAACAGGTAATACTAACTTATTTCTAAGATACCAATTTAAACAGTTAACAGTTGAACAGACATGAAAATCTATCTCGTTATAAAACAGTCAGTCCGATTAGTGAGTGTCCGGGTACGGAACTCTAGAGGTGGATCCCGCGCGTAGCACTTAGCTCCCAAAGGACTCTAGAGGTGGCTCCCACGCGTAGCACTTAGCTTTCGAGCCAGATTAACTCACATAAACGTAGAATCGATGTCTATAAAACATCGACCCACACGTTTCCACTCACCATGAAAGATGTCACTCTAATAGACTGAAGCCTCAGTCGTCTTATCCCTCCCAGTAGACTCAACGTCCCTTTAGCTATGGAATTCAAACCCAGGGTACGTCATAATTTGAATATACCTAATCTACTACCCAAATCCTACCATCGTCTCCGACCCGACCAGGACAAATAGGAATAGGTTCCACGAGTAGTACAGCAAGAACCACAGGCAACCTGCTCGATTAAATTCCCAAACTTCTCGTGCTTGACAGGCAGTAACAGTGACAGACAGTAGCAGTTGGCAGACAATCGATAATAGAAAGTCGATAACAACAATCGAGTTCAAATGATATCAATAACCTTTGATATAAAATCATATAATTGAACTTATGATTAAGCACAAGGGTAATGCACACTTGCATATTTTCCATCAAAATACTATTTTCCAAAAGGCTTATACAAGCAGAAAAATATGTTCAAGCAACAAGTGCTTCATGATTTGGAAAATCTCAAACTTTCCAGTTAAAAGTATTTTACTCACGAATAAGCACCAACAACGCATTATAATTTGAGAATTTTCAAACTCCCCAGTTAAGAAAGTTTTACTCACCTTCTTTGAAGTTCTTTCCAGAATCAAGAATATAGCTACGATGGCTTTACGAGGTTTCCGATTAGTACATGAAAGGCCTCGTCACTTCCGAATAAAAGCCCAAGTAAAGTCCTAAAATATAATATAATTATAAAAATAAAAAATATAATGTATAATAAAGTAATACCTAAGATCCTACGACACTTGGAAGTGAAACTAATAACGTAGAAGATTTTTAATTTTGGATATGATGATAAGAACGTTCGGGCCTCAATTCATGAAATCTGGAGTTCAAAGGGCAAATTTTTAATCTTGGATACATCTTACGTAGAAGAATGTTATAACGAAGCTATGGTTTGAATTTGAGATTATTTGTAAGTCGTTTGACACATTTCGGCTCAAAAATTAGAAAGTTGTACGGTTTTGAAAAATTAATAAAGTAATTGAGGTCAAAGTGAGATTTTTGGAACTTTGAAAAGTTTTGTGGGTTAATCTAATATTTGAAGACTCTGATTTGGGGTCAATTCAAAATAAATCAAAACTTAATTTTAGGGGACTAAATTTAAAACATAGAGGGTCGGATTGAAGTTTTCAAAAACTACAATTAAGTCTAAAATTCTATCTAATTCCTAAAATCCAACCCCTGAATTATTTACCTATTTCACTTCTACTCGAAAACCTCAAAACTAAATTCAACACATCCTTTCGTCCCGAATAGCCACCACAGACCTTGAGACCACCTAAAAACTGACGAGCCCTCTACCTCGACAGCTCCTTACCACACCGCGGTACATCTCCGGCCATCCACGGTCGGGAAATACATAAACGCTCTCACACGTTCACACACGCGCCCATTACATAGTCTCAAAAACTTAACAAAACCATAATTCAATTCCAAAATAAGATTACTCATAAATAGGGCTTTCAAATAATATAAATTTCATAAAATTCTGATAATCCGAAAGGCCGGAACAGGCGATCACCGGTGAACGGAGGTTTGTGGCCCCATCACGACTTCTCCGGCATCGATTCATAAAACTAACTAGATAATTAAATACTAATCGTCAATACAAACAATTCGATATATTAAACTACAATTATGGACCTTCCGTTCATAGGGAAATAGCTGTTAAAGTTCGACGGTGCCAGTCGCAAGACGTGGCAGTACGCAGAAACTTTGCCCGCATTTTGCCGATGATCCAAAGCTCCGATCGTCGATCAGAAGGTGGCTTTAGAAGCCTTATGAAAAGGACTATTCACTTTAAAAAATTTGTGAAAACCCAATGATTGGATTTTTTTCATAAAGACGATGAATTATGCTGCCATGGTGGTGTTGGAGGAAAGATGAGAGGAAACCCTCTCTGTTGGTGTTGTGGTCTATCTGATGAAGTGGAGCAATTAATAAAGAGTTATGAGGCGATTAGAGTATTTGGATTGGGATCAGTATTTGGGCCCAAATATTTGGGTTGAGCTCAATGGTTTGGGCCTATTTAATTGAATAGGTTTAAAGGATCTTGAGCCCGATTTAACACAATGAGTTAAATAAAAATATACTATGTGTATTTATTTCCACTACAAGATTAAATAAATAGAAATAAAAAATTCATAATATCCAATATATATTCCAACAAAATATTATTGTAATAAAATATTTCAATTGAAATGAAATAAAAATAGTGATATAAAGAATAATCAAATTTATTTAAATAAATTATAAGGGTAAATAGACGGGGCTTCACAATCTATGACTATTACACTTAGATAAGTATTACAAAAGTTTGATCACGTATCATAAACTCATAGTAAGAATATCACATGTTTTCTAATACTTGTTCAATGTACTCTATTTTGTATCGAAAAAGAACTAATATACAATATTTGTACCTACAAAATATGATACGTTTAACTCAAGTTGTAATATTTTGTAACACTTACAATGTTGTTAAAAAAAATTCAAAATATAGTTAAAGTATCACATATTTTTATATTTAATTTTCTTTCTTGCATCTATGTCTTTTGCACTTAGTTAGTTAAAGTATCACAAAAGGTTGATCACGTATCACAAGATATAGTTAACGGGACATTCATTAAAGGGGATAGTCAAAGTTAGAAATTGTTTAAATAACTTCCCCAATATTGTTATTTGTGTAGATGACCCTTATTCTAAAGAATTGACCCTTTTGCCCTTAATGGGAAGATTTCTTTAATAAAAGATAGAAAACCCCTTGTTAAGCTTCGATCTACACTTTACTTATTATAATTTTAAATCTTTATTTATTTAATTATTTATTATTATTGTTTAATAATAATAATAATAATAATATTATTATTATTATTATTATTATTTTAAGTTGTGTCATCTTCAAAATGGAAATATTCCATTACGACCATATCAGGCCCATCATGCTTCCGTAAAATTAAAATGTCTCTATAACTTTATACCTCTTTTCGACCGAATCAGTCCCGGGTGAAATGGGTTATGATACCACCAGTTGAAAAATCACCGTCCTTAGCTCGTTTTACAGATGGTTCCTCACCGCCTAACTTCTTTTTGAGGAAGTTGGGCTACAAGTTATCCAGCTTCTTCAAAAACCGATCAGCACAGCCATGGTTCGTTTCCTACCCCAGGCGTACGAGCTACTTTAATTATAGAGATAAATTAAATAAACAGAACATAAGTGGAATCAAAAGCCTTTATTTTATTAAGAACTAAAAGAAAATCTTATTACATCAGTAATCTCCTTTTGGGAGGAGAAAACTTGTTTAGACTCTCATAGAGAAGGCTGACACTTGTAAATACATAAACTTAAAAACACTCTTTATTCTTGTACAAAAACACTATTTCTAGATTTTATTTCTTATTGAGAAAATAGAAGGTGATGAGCGATGCCTTCTGCTTCCTCCAAATCCTGAATTTATAGAAGTCTGGCGGACTTGAAACCCGGACTTCACATATCTTGTAAATTAATTGACGTCGTTGCTTACGTCATTTCTCTCATTATTGTCCTCTGTTAGCTGGTGGAATTTCCGCTTTGCAGAGGCACTTTCTTGAGGGACCCGATTATCACATTTTATTATTGTCGGGGAATCCTTCACTTTTCTAATGTGGGTGGTCCCCGAGCAAAATGCACTTTTGGTGGTCCCTCACCACTTGACTTGTTCCGTTTGGACTTTGTACCAAACTCCGGCTCCGTCTAAATTAAGCATTCCGGACATATTTTCTTCATCCATCTCCAGACGTGGGCCATGTTGCAGTATTTGCGGCAAGTTTCTTTACTCCCCGGTAGCTTGTTGTTCCACAGAAGAGATCTCTTTTTCTCAAATAAGTCTTCTGCAAATCCTGTTGTGTTTCCTATCATTGTGTTTAACAGGAAAGACCCATTCACCGTATTCTAGAAGAACTTGACTTTGGCCATCTCGGTGAGACATGCCCAAAAACCCCATGCTCTTCTTGTGGACATGTCATCTTCCGTGAGTGATGCCACTAACGAAATTATTTCAGACGATGGTGCTTTGATTTTCTTCATTGCTTCTGCGTCTGGTCGCCTGAGCTTGATGATATGGAACCCTTCAAACATTCCTTTTCCAACTGGTTCTAGTGTTGTGCTAAAGAAATATAACTCTAGGACATCACCCCGTGCAAGATCTGGGTTATTTGCCCATGTTTCATGCACTGCATCTTTATCCATCTCGGAAGTTGTGAAAATTCCGAGAAACTTCTTGTATAAACCGATGCTAAGGCTCCGAATTCATAGCAGCTCTTTACGTCTTGTGGATGGGATTCTGGCATCATTCACACTCTAGGATATCTTCCGGAAACATCTACTAGACATTTTGCCAGATTAATTCCCACCCTGGTTATTAACTTCTCCCATCTCTGTTGGTAAACCTGAAAATGAGAAGTTCTCAAAACCTCTTAAGTATCGATCTTAGATTTGCTTGTCTATGGCCTAAGATCGATCTCTTCCTCATTAACACCTGAGGCGGTGGGTTGACCCGAAGACTTGGGACTTGACTCCGGAGTATCGATTTTAACTTGGGATGGTTCATCCGTACATGATTTTATCTTAGTTCTCGTGCTAGGGGTACTTGAATCCCCTGTTGCAGGTATATATCCCTGTACTCGAAGTGTCTCCTTTTTCACCACTGAAGATGTCACCCGGAGAAGGGGCTTTCTCATTACAGACCATAACTGTTCGTTGGCCTGTATGCAACCTCGTATTTGATCGGAAATAGTTTCCCGATCAACTCACTGTAACTTTCCAGCTTCCTCTCCATTGAGGGGCAATGCATCGAACTCGTGTTGAAACATATCCAGGTGTTCCCTTAGATGCCTTGCCATTTTGAGGAATGAATCAATCTCTGATCCCTCCATCTCTCGTTAAAAAATCTACAAGAACATTTTCATGATATTTTATAATGACAATATCAAAATCATAATATTGACATTCAGCCTGCCATCTAAGTAATCTAGCCTTTTTGGGTTAAGATTCAACTTTATTTTTCAAAACGGCTTTAACGCTCGAGTTATCAATTTTTAAGGTGAATTTCTTAGATAGAAGGAATAAAGGCCATTTCTTAAATGCCTTTCTAACTGCAAAAAACTCCTTCTCGTTGATATGTCATCGGTTTGCTTCGCTATTTGAAAATAGCCCGCTGCAATATCTACATGGCACTTCTCCTTTGGGAATTAGTTTCGTAAGAACCACTGCCCACCAATAATCACTGGCATCCGTGTATAGAACCAGCTCATTCTCGTCATTTGGAATTGACAGTTTGAGAAGTTGTTTGCAAACCTCCTTTAACTGTTTAATTCCCTCATGGTGTTCCTTTTCCCATTTAAAATCAGCATCATTTCTAGTAGGGAACTAATACCTTCCTGTAATGTGACAGGTTATTTATGAACATCCCGGCAAAATTAACGACTCCTAGGAAACTTTGAAGTTGTTTCTTATCATTGAGTGTGTCTGGAAATCCCTGTAATTATTCTACAATATGATTCTGTAGAATGATTCCAGACTCATCGATCTCTATCCCAAGGAACTCGATATTTCTTGTAGCAATTAATGCCTTTTTTTCTGAAAGCACTAACCCTTCCTTGTAGCAAACATCTGAGAAGATTTCCAAATGTTTTAGACGATCCTTCATGTTCTTTGATGCGATGAGTATATCATCAATGTATACGAACATGAAGCTGAAATAATCTTTAAATAGATTATCCATCTTTCTTTGATATATCTGGGGTGCATTTGCTAGACCCATTGGCATAACGCTCCAGATATAATGTCCTTGCGATGTGGAGAAGGCCATGAACTTCTTGCTTCCTTTTTCCATATTAATCTGGTAGAACCCGGATTTGCACTTAAATTTGGAGAACACTTTTGCATTCTTAATGCAATTTACCAAATGTTCTCTGCTTGGGATATAGTATCCATCGAATTCCAAGATGTTATTAATTCCTTTGTAATTAATTACCAATCTTGGTTTTCCTCTTTTTTTTCTCCATGGTTGCGAACCAAGAACCCTGGGCTGCTGTATGGAGAGACGCCTACTTCAATCAACTTAAGGTCCATGTGTTCCTTAAGTATTTGTTACATATCCTTTCGATCTTCTTGATTCATCATGATAGGCTTATATCTGACAAACTCATTGATTTGCATCTTTTTGTACATATTTCATTATCGTTTTTGTTTCACGTTGCGTGTTTTTCGCTTGCTTTTTGTTGCTTTAGGAGTCGGGTTGGCCGTTTTTCGTATTTCTAGATTTTCTTAGTTTTTGTACGTTTTGTTATTAATTCAGCCGCTCCTAACCCTCCCACATCACTCTCTAGTGGCGAGGCGAAGGGGTCCCAGGCTGACGGGGGTTACATAAGTCCGCCACGCCGTACCGACCTCCGATTCCATATCC
>BMAC01000709.1:290791-322898 GCA_014905375.1 Phtheirospermum japonicum
AACCAAATCATAATTAATTAAATAAGGTATCTATCATAATTATGTTAAGAAAATTCCTACAAAACTAAAAAAAAAAAATAATCCTACATGATATTTTTTATCTACAAAACTAAAAAAAGAAAATAATCCTACGTGGCATTTTTTCTCTCTCCAAACCTCTCCTTTAATATAGATATAGATAGATATGTAATACCCTTATTGAAAATTGTTATACTTTTAAATAAATTTGTGATACTTTTCTGTAATTTGTGATACTCTATATAGAAATATAATACACACTAATTATATTTATAAAATATTTAGGTATTTTTTACGATCAGACACCTTTGTACAAACCTGACTGTAGGTAAACACCTATTAACCATTAGGTTTTGGTTAACTTCAATGACGACCATCGTTTTTTTTGTACAAATGTACAAATATAATAATCATTTGTACAAAGGTCTCTACAAGATACACTATTTTGAATTTAATATATGATAATTTAATTACATAATTATAAATACACCTTTATATCTAGAATTAGAATATATAATTTATTTATTCATTTCTTATATTACAAAAATACAAAAATAAAATCAAATAATATTAATATAAACCATAATTATTTTTTTAATTTACAACATAATCCCAAACACTCTTCAAACCTTCGAAATCTAGAATATAATTTTTTGTTTATTATTAAACCTAATTTCCAAGATCAAAACCCCTAGAAATGTTCTTGAGCTCTTCTTCGTCGTTTTTTTTTTAATTATTCGAATTGTGCATTCTCTGCCGACCAGTTCAAGCTAAGAAAACTCACTCTCAAAACAGGTGAAAAAAGATCCCTTAAACGGGTGCCTGGTGAACAAATATCTTCCTACTACTCAGGCACAAGTTGTAATATTGATGGCTCTCAATGACCCTTATGCATTGATATATTTAAGATTAATTCTTCCTCGCTATCTAGGCCCGAAAGGTTGCCAAGGATTTTGAACTTGAAGATAATTTCAGAGCCGGAAAACTCCTCCGTTATTATCAAAATAGGAAATCCAATCCATGTCAAGGGGCCCATAGACATAAGTACTTTGTAAAGAAGCAGAATTTTTGGAATTGATTTTCCTGATACACAATTGATCACTTTTACCCTTCTTTGAAGCCTTCGCCTCTGGCGATGAATGGCTGCCCAAAACTGCTGTAGAACGAAGTCCCTAAATATGGAAGATTAGAGCACCAAATCTGTGAAGAACATATTTTATGCTTTGTTCTGAAACTTTTTTTTTTATATTTTTTGAAGTTTTTAGGGAATTGTTTTCTTTTTCTCCTCCTTGGTGGTGGTTGATTCTTTTTTTTCCTGCGAGTTTTTCTCTTGCTAATTAATGTTTATTTTGAGATTTGCATTTTCCACGGGAACTATTTTTCTCTAGATAATTAGTGTTCAAATGGGTTATGTTTAATCATATGAAATAAAAGGTCAAGTTCATTAGCTTATATTATTTATTTTACTCGTCGTTGATTGTAAAAAATCAGTGCGTTTGGGATATATGTGGTGAGTTCAGTAAGATAACATATTATTTTGAATATTATTGTGAGATGAATTTTTCATTAATTACCAAGTGTTATTAAGCTCTGCATCATTAATAATTGTATAATGATTTTTTCAGTGTAATTTCTTGTTTTCCAGGTCCTATATTGAGTTAATGATTGGTGTAAGAGCAAAATAATGGATCAGAAAATGAAAGTGTTCTCTCTAATAGAGAACGACCTGATAAGTTGAGGTCTCCTGGTCATATAATACTTGACGACCTGAAGACGAGTGCAGCACCAGGTCGCAAGGATGGCGACCTGAATAAAGGGCGACCTGATAAGTTCAGGTCGGCTAATCATATAATGACTGGCGACCTGAAGATTAGTGCAGCACCAGGTCGCAAGGTTGGTGACCTCTCAGGTCATACGAGAGGTCGCCCAGAGGTCGCACGTACAGCTAGCAATGGGTCTCACACGAGGACAACCTACCCTACGTCAGCTGATGATGCCAGCCCTAATCCATTACATCCAGCTGTCAGGATGTACTGTAGTAATAGTGACCACACGATTTGCAGAAGTATACTATAACAATCTTAGCCACATATTTTAGGGTTACATTTGTCTTACACGATACTATAAATAGTGACAACATTCCCTGATGTAGAATGTAGAAAAATATGATTGAATGAAATCTCAAAAAAGTTGAATACTAAATATTTCTTCAAATATGAGTTCTTTACTTTCTTTCATGGTATCAGAGCAGGTTTTTGTCTGACTCTGATTACCTCTCCTCTCGTCTCCTTCTCTCATTCCCTTATATCTCATGGAGGGTAACACCCCTCCATCTCATGAGGCTCAAGCGAGTTCTCACTCAGTAATTCAGAATACTTCTCTATCTTCTCAAAGCTCAAACTCAGCAATCCAGTTGCAAAATCAGCTCATCTCAATCAAACTAAATGACTCAAATTATCTGCTTTGGAAAATTCAAGTTTACACAGCCGTCAGAGGATTCGGGCTTGAAGGCTACCTCACTGGAGAAATCAGACCCCCATCTCAGATTGCTGAAGGATCAGTAAACCCGGAATTCCTGCTCTCGGTTCGGCAAGATCATTTGTTAACATCCTGGATTCTCTCCTCTCTTTCTGAAAAATCTACTTACCATGATGTTTGGTCTTGCATCTTCAAGAGAAATATGGCAAACTCTGGAGGCTAACTTCTCCAGTCAAACTGCAGCTAGAAAAATACAGTACAAGATGCAGCTCTCCTCTATCAAGAAAGGAACCATGAGTATCAGAGAATATGTTAACAAAGTCAAAACTTGCTGCGACATGCTAGCTTCAGTCGGTCAACCAATTTCTGAAGAAGACCAAGCAATGCATGTTCTCACCGGACTTGGAGGAGATTTTAACCCGGTGGTGGTAGCAGCTACAGCTCGGAGTGACTCACTCACCATAAGGAACATTCTACCTATGTTATTAAGCTATGAGACCAGACTGGAAGCTGGAAATGCATCCAACCTCATCAACACAGAAGGATCAAGCCCTACTATCAACATCGCCAATCAGTTTTCTGGTCAGAAAAGGACACCTGGACTGGTGCACGAGCAAACAGAGGAAGAGGTCGCCACCCTGGAAGAGGTGTCAGAGGAAGGAACAACAGCAACGGAGGACGGGGTGGAAGAGGTTTCAGACCAGGAAACAGGTCGCCTTATCAAATTTGTGGTTAGTCTAACCACTCTGCTGAAAAATACTATTACCGATTTGATACTGCCTACACCGCACAGTCCAATGTACAGAATAGCTTCAACACTTCAGTGAACTCCTGCTCCGCTTATCCCGTGACTCAGTGCTTTGATCCCTCTGCCCTATCATTGATGTCTGATTCAGGCAGCGATGCGAGCTGGTATGCAGATTCTGGAGCCTCTAATCATGTCACCAATGACCTCGCTAATCTCAATATCGCCTCAGAATTCCAAGGAAACAACAAGGTTCAAGTTGGAAATGGACCAGGTTTGTGTATTTCTCATATTGGTAATTCTCAGTTTTAATCCAGCAACAAATCCTTTTTACTCTAAAAACTCCTTCATGTTCCGCACATAACTAAGAACCTTATTAATGTCTCTCAATTTTCTCAAGATAACTCTGTTTATTTTGAATTTCATCCTACTTATTGCTGTGTAAAGGATCAGGTTACACATCAAATTCTTCTCAGAGGCTCTCTTAGGAATGGACTTTACAAATTTGACATCCAGCTCGCCATCAACCCCATCTACCTCTTTCACAAGATGAGACCCTAGTATCTTCATCACTGAGTCCAGTGATCCAAATAAGGAAGCATATTTACAGTTATGGCACCTTAGATTAGGACATCCTGCCAATAATGTATTACAAAAAGTTCTCAAAACCTGTAATCTCTCCATTTCTAATAATAATAAAATTACCTTTTCCACTTGTTGTGCTTGTATTCATAGTAAAAGCCATAAGCTACCCTTTTCTCCTTCAGGAACTGAGTATACAAAACCCTTTGACCTTGTACATACAGATGTATTGGGTCCTGCTCCTATCGAATCCTCGAATGGTTTCTCCTACTATGTTTCCTTTATTGATCACTATACTCGATATACTTGGATCTATCTGTTAAAGCATAAATCTGATGTGCTCGCTGCCTTCACTCATCTGCAAAATCTTATTCTTACTCAGTTTCATTCTAAAACAAGATCGGTACAAAGTGATGGAGGGGGAGAACCTATTTCACAAACCTATTTCACTCATCTGGGATACACCACAAAATCTCTTGTCCCTACACACCTGAACAAAATGGCCTTGCCGAAAGAAAACATAGACACATTGTTGAAAAAGGTCTCTCTCTCCTCTCTCACTCTCATCTACCTATCAAATACGGGGATGATGCATTTACCACTGCTGTCTATCTCATAAATCGACTACCCTTTAAAACCACTCAGTACAAAAGTCCTCATCAGCTCCTACTAAATCAAATTCCCAGCTACACTCATCTTAAACCCTTTGGGTGTCTATGTTACCCTCATCTTAGACCACTCAATAAACATAAGCTTCAGTTCAGGTCGCAACCTAGTACCTTCCTTGGTTACAGTGAACACTATAAGGGTTTCAAAGTCTTACTGACAGATAACAAGGTTATAATCACCAGACATGTGATCTTTGACGAGCTCGAATTTCCCTTCTCTAAGAATTCCGATTCTCACTCCTGCTCCAATATTTAACCATCTATTTTTGGTCCTCCACCTCTTATACCTATTCCTCATACTACTACACTATCGAAGAGGTCGCCACTATCTTCTGCAACCTCAACCCAACCACATGCGACCTTAACACAACCACATGCGACCTCGCCACATGTGCCAGCGACCTCACCACAGTCTTCTGCGACCTCACCACAACCACATGCGACCTCAACACAGTCTCATATTCAGCCTTCCATACTTGGTCCGCCTCCTCTTATACAGGTTCCCCAGAATCCATACTGCGCGACCTCACCACCACCTCAAATGTTCCAATCTCCCAGTCCTCCCCATCAGCCAATCCCAATATCCTCCAGTCAATCTAGTCCCTCTACTATTCCTCTTATTGTTGAGTTACCAATACTGAGCTCTCCACATGCTTCTCCTTTTTTCTTCTGTGCCTAGTGCTAATCCTTTTGCAGGTAAACATCACATGATAAAAGAGCCAAAGCAGGAATTTACAAGCCCAAGGTGCTCAGCACGGAGCTCCTCGATTTCAGGGAGCCCTCCTCCTATGTTGAAGCCTTAACACATCCCAAGTGGAAAGTAGCTATGTGTGAAGAGTATGCAGATCTCCTTCAGAACCGGACATGGTCTCTCTCTAAGCTACCTCCGGGCAAGTCGTTGATTGGTTGCAAGTGGGTGTTCAAACTGAAAACTCATGCTGATGGAACTATTGCTCGATATAAAGCCAGATTGGTCGCCAAAGAATACAGTCAGGTGCCAGGTTTTGATTTTTCTGACACTTTCAGCACGGTTGTTAAAGCTAACACTATCCGAGTTGTGCTCTCCATCGTTGTCAATTGTAACTAGTCAGTCAAATAATTAGATGTCAATAATGCCTTTCTGCATGGCCAGCTGGACCGAGAAATCTTCATGGCTTAGCCACCTGGTTTTGAACAGGAGGGTACCAATCTTCAGGTGTGCAGATTGTCAAAAGCGATTTATGGGCTTAAACAGGCTCCTCGCGCCTGGTTTGGAAAATTGCGAGCTATTCATATTGGTTTTGGTTTCTCTGCGTCCCGGAATGATAGCTCTCTCTTCTACTCCAACACTTCCTCAGGCTGCATCTAGGTTTTAGTGTATGTTGACGACATCCTCATCACAGGCAGTGACAAAGTCGGAATTTTGAAGCTTATTACTCACCTTGATTCAACTTTTTCATTAAAGAATCTAGGTGAACTGCATCATTTCCTTGGCATTGAGGTCTCGCACACCGCTCAGGGTCTACATCTGAATCAAGGCAAGTACATTTTGACTCTTCTTGAAAAAGCAGGTATGGCTGGCGCTAAAGCCACCCCTACACCAATGGTTGTCTCTCTTGTCCTCTCTAAATCTCAAGGGGAACCCACCGTTGATCTAACCTTTTACAGGAGTATTATTGGGGCTCCTCAGTATATCACAATTAATCGACCTGATATTTCTTACAGCGTCAACAAGGTGTGCAAATATATGCACTGTCCTCTCATCACACACTGGCGAGCTGTCAAGAGAATTCTGCGATATCTTGCCGGTACCATTCCTTATGGAATAACCTACAGTAAAACCACATTGTCACACCCCCACCCCTCTGACGTAAGAAAGAAAGAACTTATCGATTTGAGTGTGAAAACTTACTTACTTGAAAGCGTAAATACTTTTTTTTTCTTCTATTTACAAAGGAATAAAATATTACCGCTTATGATTTAAACAAAAATTATTTATTTATATAAAGATAAAGAGTTATAAAACTTATTTACAAGCTCCACACCATATTTACAATACTTATTGAAAGTTCAAACACACTAAAAGTACCCCAACAAGGTATAACAAAACTCCCCAAAAGAAAGAAAAACGTGCCCCTTCATCCTGCCCAACAGGTCGTCATCCATTAGGGGTGAGCAGAAATATTGGGTACCCGGTCCCAGACCCAGAACTGCTTAGGACCCGCCGGGTCCAGTCCCGGAACCGGACCCATTGGTACCAGTTCTGGTTCCAGATTCTTGGAACCGGTTGTAACCGGTTCCGGTTCTGGGTCCATACTTTTGAGACCCGGTACCCACTGGGTACCCGGTGGGACCGGTTCCGGGACTGGGTACCCGCTGGTACCGGTTCTTAAACTGGGTACCCGGTACTAGATCTTTAATATTTAATATATTTAAGTGTATTTTGAGGATTTTCTATGTATTTTGTTGATTTGTAATCTTTTATTATGAATAAGTTTGAAGACCTTGTATTGATTAATGTTGTGAACTTGTTATTATATTATGTATTTGTAGATTTATTTTCATGAAGTTTGATATTGTAATATTATATAATTGATGTAGTAGGAAACTAAAATTTTTTATATATTGTAGGCTTACTTTTGGTAAATAGGAGGAAGCTAATACTAATGTATTGTGCACGTTATTTTAGACAATACCACAATATAGTAGGGTGTTAATGACATGTAGTATGCATAGTTTAGCAAATTATTATTATAAAAAAAAAATTCAAATAAAGATCGGGTACCCGGTTTCGGAACCGGTACCCACCGGGTCCGGGACCGGTTCCAAAAACTTTGGACCCGGCTAGCACCGGTTCCGGGATCGGTTCTCTTTTCTTGGACCCGGTTCCAACCGGTTCCGGTTCCAAGGAAAATGGCTGGGTACCCGGTTCTGCTCACCCCTATCATCCATGTACAAGGACTCTCAAAACTTCATGGAACTCCAACAACTCAGTCAGCTAATACTCAGGCTCACCTACAATACATAAACTACATGAGCTAAAGCTCAGTAAGAAGAAATCATGCATGTTCATTGAATATCATAAATCAATGCAACTCATTATCATGCGGATGGTGTAAACCATTTCTTAAAATTCTTCTTCTTATTGGGCCCTTGACCTATCTATAGTGCATCGGAAAGAGCTCAGCATATCATCAATTATTACGATACCCAGTCCGAATGTCTCACATACCCGAAGTAATGTCTCACATGGCACGGGCTCAATATAACATAAAAGCATGTCGCACATACCCAAGGTAATGTCTCACATGCCTCGATGCACTAACAGTGGTCAAAACTATCTTTTATATTTTAATAAACTTTCTTATATGATCATGGCTCATGTATGCACGTGCACATGCCAATACATATGCTCAATAAGCATATATCAATATAACTCATCAAACAAATCATATAATATTCAGATAATACAAACCATAATCACAATCATATAAGCAAACCAAACAATACTATGTTTATGCATTGTAGTTGTGGATGAATTTCTACTTACCTCAGGTCCAAAGCTTACACTATCAAATCACGGATCAACTTCCTCAATATAATCTATTCAAGATAAAATATTGATTAGACTCCAATTTAATACTCCAATTTTACAAATTACGATTCATTTTCAGATAACTCATATGCTTGTATATTTTTAGAAATAAAGAGTTGTTTAGTCTAATTACTAATATATTAATCTAAATCACAAATACTACTATTGCGGGAAAAATAAACAATATTACTAAAATACTTTATCGTTACAAAATAATATACTAATTAAAAATTCGTAAATAAAATACTAACTCTAATTACCACTAGAGGCTAATTAAAATAATAAACTACTTTTAACTACCCCTAAATAAAATACTAAATTTAATTACTACAACTCGATTAATACTAAATTTAATTACTAAAAGAAAGACAAAAATAAACTAAAAGAAAACGTACCTTATAAATACCACACAGCACGAACCTCTTTAACTATATAAATTCACTGAGGATTTTCTAATTAAAGAAATCCCATCCCATTACTATAATTTTAAGGGAATTTAAATTTAATTCTGACCGTACCTTAATATACTTCCCAAATAAGTCATGGTTAGCTATTTATAGYTAAATAACTCAAATTTTCTTCATTACTCAATCGATGTGGGATTTAGTCTAATGTGTTGGGGCGTCCTCCCACGCTTTAGAATGTAAGACTTGTTYCATTACAACTATATAAGCAAATTATAAAACTAATAGCAACCTGCATGCATGGGTGGAAAACCCCACCTTATTAGCACGTACATATACACATATTTATATAATAGTAATACTAATAATAATTATACTTTATTGAATAAGGGTGTGGACAAACCACTTGATTTCTCCTTTTTTTAATCTTTTTGACAACTACACACACGTCACATATATACATATATATTTACATAACACATGCATTTATTTTATATATAACACACATCACATATCTTACGTACATATATATATAACACATAAACATGCACATTTATATAATGTATTAATATTAAAGAATTTATATTATATATATATATATATATATTAGTAGTTATTTTAATCGTAATTACATATACTTAAGTATTATTTAGTTATTTTTAAATAAATATCTTAAAATATTAAGTTAGTATATTCATAACATGAAACTTGGGATTTACTTGTATTCTACTATTATTTCGTATAACTTAACATTAATCATAAATTGGTATCTTATTATTTTGTCCCAAAGAAATATTAATTACTTTATTATAACTCTTATTAGCTATACTTTAGGGACTCATTAGAAGTTTACTAACTAAAACACATAATGAAGTCAAATTAAATTTCCAAATCATATAAATTATCTAAATAATATACCATGCATGAATCTTATTGGCCAAATAGTAATGTGAAAGTTTGGGGTATTACATCCTCCCCTCTTTATAAGAATTTTGTCCCCAAAATTTAGTTACCTGAAAAGTTCTGGGTACTTAGCCCTCATTTCGTCCTCTCTTTCCCATGTTGCTTCTTCTATTGACTGGTTTCTCCATAACACTTTTACTAGTGGAATTTCCTTATTCCTTAGTTGTTTTACCTCTCGTAATAAGATTTGTACAGGTATCTCCTCATAGCTTAAATCTGATTTCAGCTCTATAGGGTCGCTCTTCAAAATGTGAGATGGGTTTGCAACATACTTCTTCAGCACAGATACATGAAAAATATTATGTATTTGTGACATTGAATTAGGTAGGTCGAGTCTATATGCAACATCCCCAACTCTCTCCATGATGGGAAATGGACCAATGTATCTTGGATTAAGCTTCCCTCTCTTGACAAATCGTATAACACCTTTCATTGGGGCTATCTTTATAAACACTTGATCACCTATTGCAAACTCTAGTGGCCTTCTTCTTTTGTCTGCATAGCTCTTTTGTCGACTTTGGGCAGTTTTCATTCTTTCTCGTATCAGTAAAACAGTTTCTGCCATTTCTCGGATCATGTCTGGACCTAAGAGTTTTCTCTCACCGACTTCTTCCCAATGCACTGGAGATCGACATTTTTGACCGTATAATGCTTCATATGGCGCCATCCCTGTAGTAGACTGATGACTATTATTGTAAGAGAATTCTATTAGTGGCAAAAACTTGCTCCATTGGCCTTGAAAATCTAACACGCAAGCCCTAAGCATATCTTCTAATGTTTGTATCGTTCGTTCTGATTGTCCATCAGTTTGAGGATGATATGCGGTACTGAACGATAACTTGGTCCCCAACGCCTTGTGCAAACTTTTCCAAAAAGTGGATAAAAATCTTGAATCTCTATCCGAAATGATGGATAATGGTACTCCGTGAAGTCTGACTATCTCCTGTATGTAAATCTGAGCATAACGATCTATCGAATAGGTAGAAAATGAGCAGATTTAGTTAATCGATCTACAATAACCCATATAGCATCATGGCCTTTGACCGTCCTTGGTAATCCTGTCACAAAATCCATAGTGGTATTTTCCCATTTCCATTCTGGTATAAATAAAGGTTGCAGTGTTCCTGCCGGTCTTTGATGTTCTGCTTTTATCTGTTGGCATGTCAAGCACTGCTCTACATATTGGGCGATATCTCTTTTCATACCTGGCCACCAGTAATGCATCTTCAAGTCTTTATACATCTTAGTAGATCCTGGATGTACAGAATATGGTGCTGAATGAGCTTTTGCCATGAGATCTTCACGAACACTCCCCACCTTTGGCACACATAACCGGCCTTTGAATTGAAGTGCACCATCTTTGGATAGTTGGAAGTCAGATGTTGTCCCTTGAGCAGCTTCCTTCTTGACTTTGACTAGATATTCATCAGCATGTTGTTCCTGCTGGATTCTATCGATTAGGGTAGGTCGATGAGTCAAAGTTGCTAGTTTTGCCTCCACTAATCCTTATTGGATCACTTCCACATTCATCTTATATAAGTCAAGCAACTCTCGCTTTTGAATTGACGTATTTACTGCATTTTGTTGCATTGACTTTCTTCTTAATGCATCAGCTACAACATTAGCCTTGCCTGGATGGTAGTTGATCACGCAATCGTAATCCTTCACAAGTTCCAACCACCTTCGTTGTCTCATATTGAGCTCCTTTTGCGTGAAAAGGTATTTCAAACTCTTATGATCGGTGTAAATCTCACAACGTTCTCCATATAGGTAATGTCTCCAAATCTTAAGCGCAAACACTACTGCTGCAAGCTCCAAATCATGTGTGGGGTAGTTCTTTTCATAATCCTTCAATTGCCTAGATGCATACGCTATTACCATGCCATTCTGCATCAGCACACAACCCAAACCATTCTTAGACGCATCACTGTAAACTACAAAACCTCCTATACCCGATGGGATTGATAGGATTGGTGTCGATATTAATCTCATTTTCAGTTCTTGAAAGCTTTGTTCGCATGCTTCTGTCCACTTAAAAGCCACACTCTTTATAGTTAATTGCGTTAATAGTGAAGCAGTTTTTGAAAATCCTTCAACGAATCTATGATAATATCCTGCTAAACTAAGAAAACTCCGTACTTTTGAAGGGTTTGTAGGTCGAGGCCAATTGTTAACTGCTTCTACTTTGTTTGGGTCGACTGAGATTCCTACCCTATATATGACATGTCCCAAAAATACCACCTTATCCAACCAAAACTCACATTTCTTGAATTTAGCATAAAGTTGCTTCACCTTTAATACTTCTAGCACTTTCCTCAAGTGTGTAGAATGATCCTCTTCATTTCTAGAATATATAAGAATATCATCAATGAACATTATCACAAATTTATCCAAAAACTCTTTGAATACCCTATTCATCAGATCCATGAATGTTGTTGGAGCATTTGTCAGGCCGAATGGCATTACTAGAAACTCATAATGCCCATATCGTGTACTAAACGCCGTCTTAGGAATGTCTTCTTCTTTGATATTTAGTTGATGATAACCTGAACGCAAGTCGATCTTAGAAAATACCGTCGCACCTTGAAGTTGGTCGAACAAATCATCAATCCTAGGTAATGGGTATTTGTTCTTGATAGTAACTTTATTCAGGTCTCGATAATCTATACACATTCTCAGTGTACCATCTTTCTTACGAACAAACAAGACAGGTGCACCCCATGGTGAAAAGCTAGGCTTAATGAAACATTTATCTATCAAAAAATCTTGCAATTGTATTTTCAACTCTTTCAACTCAGTTGGTGCCATCCTATATGGGGATTTAGATATTGGAGCTGTTCCAGGCTGTAAATTAATTACATACTCTATCTCACGATCGGGTGGTAATCCTGGTAAATCATCGGGAAATACTCCAGGGTACTCTTTAATGATTGGCACCTCGCTTATATTGAGACCATCTTGTTTTTGGATACTCCTAATACTTACCAAATATCCTTCACAACCATTATTTAATAATCGTTGTGCTTTCATTGCCGAAATTATTGGGAATATAAATTTCTTGCTAACCCCAATAAAGGAAAAAGATGCTTCCCCAGGTGGTTCAAATGTCACAACCTTTTTCTTGCAATCAATAGTAGCATGATACTTTGATAACCAGTCCATACCCAAAATTATATCATAACCACTCATGTCTAATATAATCAGATCGACATAGAGTTCTCTTCCTTCAATAGGAATACAACATGCTCGTAAAACCTGATTAGTCAATTTTGAATCTGCAGAGGGCATTACCACATTATAACCTATCTCAATTTTATCTGGTACCCTACCAAGTTTCCTCACATACTCAGTGGATGCAGATGAATGCGTAGCTCCAGAATCAAATAATACAAATGTGAGAACACCAAAGACAGCTAGATTACCTGTAACAACAGATGGGTCCACTTTAACATCATCACGAGTTATCGCAAAAACCCTGGCTGGTGCTCTTTCCTGGGTATTGGGCTTTGGATTATTTGGGCACACAGTAGCTATGTGTCCGGGCTATCCACATGCAAAACATACTCCAGAACCCCGAAGACAAGCTCCACTGTGTTGCTTTCCACATTTGGGACAAGTAGGTAGTTGTACTGGTGCTTTGCCCTGATCGATCCTCATACGCTTGCTTGGATCTTCTTGTTCTTGCCCCCGCCGCTGCTGAAATTTATTTCTTGGGCCTTGGAATTGAGGCGGCCTCTTCTTTTCAGCTTCATTCCAGCGTTGTCCCTGCCTTTGTGTGATTTGACGCCGTACCTCTTGTGCATGCCTTATTTTCAGCTCAGCTTGTTCTGCAACCAATGCTCTTTCAGCAACTAGTGAATACGTTGCCCCTTGAGTTCCAGCCATACTCACATCTCGATAAGTTTCTAGCCTCAGGCCTTCAAGGAATCGTTCTATCTTCAACGCATCAGTGCTGACCATATGCTCTGCGAACCTTGATAATTGCTCAAACTTACGAATGTAGTCTATGACTGTCATGCCTCCTTGCCTCAATTGTATGAACTCATTCATCTTCATTACACGTGCAGGAGCTGTGAAATATTTGTTCCTAAAAAGTTCCCTGAATCTCTCCCAAGTCATGGTAGTGACATTTTCAATACTTTTCATCGTATCCCACCAATGTCCTGCACTACCACGTAACATAAACGAAGCACACAATACTTTTTCTCCTTCAGGAACTCTACTATATAGGAACATATTATCTAAGGTTCTAAGCCAATCTTCTGCAACTACGGGATCTACTGCATCCTCAAAGATAGGTGAGTTTAGTTTTCGAAATCTCTCGCCCACTATCTCAATTTGTCCTACTTGAGGTTGTGGTTGGTTCATTTCATCCCTAGGTTGGCCACGTGCATCCCTCTGCTGGATGAGTTCTTGAATTTGTTGTGATTGTCATTCCACCAGCTCAGCCAAACGATTAATAACAGCATCGCGATCATCACGCGGATTTGATGTCTCTTCATCTTCCCTTCTACTTCCACCACTACTATTTCCACCCTCGTCCTCATCATAGTTATAGTATCTAATCAACAAAACCTAACCCACATGGCCAATATAATTCATGAGTTATATAATAAGTTACATCTCAAAAATATATTAACTTACTAGAATTGTCGTGTTCCATAAGCTTTGAGTTCATTGTACATGGACAGTCTACAGGACACAAATCTGAGCTCTGATACCACTCTGTCACACCCCCATCCCTCAAACGTAAGAAAGAAAGAACTTATCGATTTGAGTGTAAAAACTTACTTACTTGAAAGCGTAAATACTTTTTTATTCTTCTATTTACAAAGGAATAAAATATTATCGCTTATGATTTAAACAAAAATTATTTATTTATATAAAGATAAAGAGTTATAAAACTTATTTACAAGATCCACACCATATTTACAATACTTATTGAAAGTTCAAACACACTAAAAGTACCCCAACAAGGTATAACAAAACTCCCCAAAAGAAAAAAAAAATGTGCCCCATCATCCTGCCCAACAGGTCGTCATCCATGTACAAGGACTCTCAAAACTTCATGGAACTGAAACAACTAAGTCAGCTAATACTCAGGCTCACCTACAATACATAAACTACATGAGCTAAAGCTCAGTAAGAAGAAATCATGCATGTTCATTGAATATCATAAATCAATGCAACTCATTATCATGCGGATGGTGTAAACCATTTCTTAAAATTCTTCTTCTTATTGGGCCCTTGACCTATCTATAGTGCATCGGAAAGAGCTCAGCATATCATCAATTATTACGATACCCAGTCCGAATGTCTCACATACCCGAAGTAATGTCTCACATGGCACTGGGATCGGAGCCAGTCCGAATGTCTCACATACCCGAAGTAATGTCTCACATGGCACGGGCTCAATATAACATAAAAGCATGTCGCACATACCCAAGGTAATGTCTCACATGCCTCGATGCACTAACAGTGGTCAAAACTATCTTTTATATTTTAATAAACTTTCTTATATGATCATGGCTCATGTATGCACGTGCACATGCCAATACATATGCTCAATAAGCAAATATCAATATAAGTCATCAAACAACTCATATAATATTCAGATAATACAAACCATAATCACAATCATATAAGCAAACCAAACAATACTATGTTTATGCATTGTAGTTGTGGATGAATTTCTACTTACCTCAGGTCCAAAGCTTACACTATCTCAAATCACAGATCAACTTCCTCAATATAATCTATTCAAGATAAAATATTGATTAGACTCCAATTTAATACTCCAATTTTACAAATTACGATTCATTTTCAGATAACTCATATGCTTGTATATTTTTAGAAATAAAGAGTTGTTTAGTCTAATTACTAATATATTAATCTAAATCACAAATACTACTATTGCGGGAAAAATAAACAATATTACTAAAATACTTTATCGTTACAAAATAATATACTAATTAAAAATTCGTAAATAAAATACTAACTCTAATTACCACTAGAGTCTAATTAAAATAATATACTACTTTTAACTACCCCTAAATAAAATACTAAATTTAATTACTAGTACTCGATTAATACTAAATTTAATTACTAAAAGAAAGACAAAAATAAACTAAAAGAAAACGTACCTTATAAATACCACACAGCACAAACCTCTTTAACTATATAAATTCACTGAGGGTTTCTAATTAAAGAAATCCCATTACTATAATTTTAAGGGAATTTAAATTTAATTCTGGCCGTACCTTAATATACTTCCCAAATAAGTCATGGTTAGCTATTTATAGATAAATAACTCAAATTTTCTTCATTACTCAATCGATGTGGGATTTAGTCTAATGTGTTGGGGCGTCCTCCCACACTTTAGAATGTAAGACTTGTTGCATTACAACTATATAAGCAAATTATAAAACTAATAGCAACCTGCATGCATGGGTGGAAAACCCCACCTTATTAGCACGTACATATACACATATTTATATAATAGTAATACTAATAATAATTATACTTTATTGAATAAGGGTGTGGACAAACCACTTGATTTCTCCTTTTTTTAATCTTTTTGACAACTACACACACGTCACATATATACATATATATTTACATAACACATGCATTTATTTTATATATAACACACATCACATATCTTACGTACTTATATATATAACACATGCACATGGACATTTATGTAATGTATTAATATTAAAGAATTTATATTATATATATATATATATATATATATATATATATATATATATATATATATTAGTAGTTATTTTAATCGTAATTACATATACTTAAGTATTATTTAATTATTTTTAAATAAATATCTTAAAATATTAAGTTAGTATATTCATAACTTGAAACTTGAGATTTACTTGTATTCTACTATTATTTCGTATAACTTAACATTAATCGTAAATTGGTATCTTATTATTTTGTCCCAAAGAAATATTAATTACTTTATTATAACTCTTATTAGCTATACTTTAGGGACTCATTAGAAGTTTACTAACTAAAACACATAATGAAATCAAATTAAATTTCCAAATCATATAAATTATCTAAATAATATACCATGCATGAATCTTATTGGCCAAATAGTAATGTGAAAGTTTGGGGTATTACACACATTCTTTACTATGACAGGCTTTTCAGACTCTTACTGGGCTGGTGATCTGGATGACAGAAAATCCATCACTGGATTTTGTATTTTTCTCGGACGCAATATTGTCTCTTGATGTTCTAAGAAGCATACCTCTATTTCGAGGTCTAGCACCGAGGCTGAATATCGCAGCCTCGCTCACGCTACTGCTGAAATAGTTTGGATCCGATCCTTGCTACATGAGCTTCAGGTCGCTCTTCCTGCTGTTCCTACAATCTGGGTCGACAATCAAAGTGCTATTGTTGTTGCCTCCAATCCTGTTCTCCATGCTCGTACGAAGCACTTTGAATTAGATCTTCACTTTGTTCGCGACCTCATTGCAAAGAAATTGCTGCAGGTTCGGTTTGTCCCTTCTATTGATCAGACTGCCGATGTCTTCACCAAACCGCTATCTCATTAATTCTTTGTTCAGCTCCGAAATAAGCTCTCTGTTCTTCCCATCGCCGCACTCGGATTTAGAGGGGATAATAGAGATCGACCTGATAAGTTCAGGTCGCCTGGTCATATAATGTTTGGCGACCTGAAGATGAGTGCAGCACCAGGTCGCAAGGCTGACGACCTATTAAGTTCAGGTTGGCTAGTCATACGAGAGGTCGCCCATAGGTCGCACGTACAGCTAGCAATGGGTCTCACATGAGGACAACCTACTCTACATCAGTTGATGATGTCAGCCCTAATCCAGTACATCCAGCTGTCAGGATGTACTGTAGCAATAGTGACCACGCGATTTGCAGTAGTGTACTGTAGCAATCTTAGCCACATATTTTAGGGTTACATTTGTCTTACATGATACTATAAATAGTGGCGACATTCCCTGATGTAAAATATAAAAAAAATATGATTGAATGAAATCTCAGAAAAGTTGAATACTAAATATTTCTTCAAATATGAGTTCTTTACTTTCTTTCACTGTCTCCCTCTATATGTGTGTGTATTTCGTTTTTGATATGAAACGACTCAATGGAATCTATACCATGTTACTCCCAAATAATGAAGGTCGTTAATGGCACGCCTGATATTTTTCCTTTGTCTTTTTCCATCGACTGTGACTATAATTTTAGAGAGATGCGAAAGCTAAAGCCTATGTGTGTGAGATTTATGCTTATGCGTGACTTATTAATTTATTGTGTACATTATTGTTAGGGTTAGTTGATTTTTTGGTATCCGCTCTAGGATATTTAGCATTTGCAATTTTTTATGTTTATTTATTCTCAATATATATATTAATTTATGTTATATGATTTTCACATATTTGTGTGTGATTTTCATATATTTTGTGTCTTGTCGTATGTACTTTAGTCGGGTTTTAGTCGTATTTTATCTAATTTTTCTTATTTTGCATTTTCGTAGCGTTTGTCGTCTTTTTAGCGTTTTTTGTATTTCTCTTTTACTTTTTGTAGATTTTTATATTATTTTACTTTTCTTTGTTTTATGGTAATCGATCAAGCATAAGAGCGTTCCCAAGGATCACGACTGGATCGATTTGACAAAAACACGACTCGTACACGCGAAGCAAAACCACCAATCGATGCGCCATCGACCCCCAGTCGACGTGCTGTCGACGCATCATCAATGGGGCCATTTGCCAGTATCGGTGGTCAGGCCAATTTTGGTCATTTTAGGCAAAATAACTATTTTGCCCACACTTTCATCCTTATAAATAAAACCCCTTTTCTCATAATCAAGAGCTTTTGAACCCCTTAGGGTTTGATAGCCCAAACAGTGTTCTCTTCGTTTCTTTTCTTCAATTTCTTCATTTCAATTTTCACCTTTTAGTTTTTAATAGAACATTTCTTAAGTTTTGCTTGGATGTGGATGTCTTGGTTCATATTTGTGTTTCTTTCCATTTCTCATGATTTTATGTTATGTAGTTATTAGAAATTCATATGATAATAATTGTTGTTCTTAGAAGTTCATTTTTCCATTGTTGCTTTCTTCCAAGTTTTTTTTTTTGTCTCTTTGATAATGTTCATGCCTGTCTTGAGTTTGTATTGTTGCGTTACTTGATGATTGTTGGTTAGAATTCAAGGGTCTAGTGCTTGGATGAGTTTAGAGCCATCAATCGGTATTGTTGGCCGTTTGATTTACAAGTTGGGATTGACAACCCCAACTCGTAGATTAAGTGTTCGATGAAATGCCAATTGATCGTGGAGATGGTTCTTGAGCCTTCGACCCCCGTTTTATTAATCTTTTCAAGTTGTCAACTTCATTTCTCATCATTTAAATTACTGTCTTAGATATTACAACTTTTAAAACCAAAATGTGACTGCGTGTTTAGAATAGCTTTTCGTTGTATTTTCTTATTTGTGAATCAAACACAAAAGATTATTTCCGATTAGTCTTTCTCGAGAGATTTGACTCAATTCAAGCTTTCCACTTACAAATTAAGTGTAAAAAGTTCGATTCATAAATTTGGTGTTGTTGGGGAAGGCTGATGGTTGTGATCTTTGTGTTTACTCTTCGTGACCTTTGTTCGTGTTTTTATTTATTTCGTTTATTTATAGTGTTTGTTTGTCATTTTTATTTTTATTTGTTTTGTTATTTTCCACCGGAATGTTTAATCTCGTGTATTGAGTGTTGTGTATGTAAGGTACCTCGATGACCTCAACCGCATCTCTTGAGACCCAAGATTCAACAAATTATTTCAAAAAAAATGAAAAAAAGAGAGTGTTGAACAATCGAGCGTCTCCAATGTATGACAATCCGTACACTTATCGTGCCCCTCGACCGGCCATTCCATTGAGCCACACGATGCGGGAGTACGATCTTGATGATTCCTACTCCGAGCAACTCCCAGTTTTTCATGGGCTCCCGAGTGAGTATCCGCTTAAGTTCATTCGAGAGTATGATGCCATCACATGAACTTTACCTCTTCAAGGCCTTACAAGATATCAAGTGATGATGCAACTTTTCATCTACACATTAAAGGATCGGGCAAGGATATGGTTGACAAATTTAGAGCCCGACTCCTTACAAATGTGGGAGGAAGTTTACGATCGGTTCATGGTGACGTTATACTCACCTCAACCTAGAGATAATCAATGGAGCGATCAATGGGCACCATCTTCAAATTCATACAATTCGAGCCACAATGATCTATATGCTCCATCCGATCACTACGATCCTTGTTTTAGACCTCACGCCCTGCCACATGATTCCTATCATCCTATCTTCACTGATTTATATGCCCCGTTTGAACATTCTTATAATCTGGGCTTTAACCCCTCATATACCCCACTTGACTCCAATTCTTTTAGCGTGAGCCATGATTTGTATGCTCCACCAAATTCTTATTCTTTGAGCTACGACCCATTTGCTCTACCTACATCAAATTCCTATGATCCAAATTTCGAGCTTTATGATCCCCCTACCAAATATCACGATTTGAGATATAATGATCCATATGCTCCTCGCGAATCATATTCTTATAATCCAAGCTATGATTATTATTCATTGTCTCCTTCGTGTAAAAATTCATGCTCCAACCATAACACCATACCCACTTCACCCATAAAAGTTCATGAAGCTCGTGATGAGGTAAATTGACCTTGTTTTGATGAGGTTCCGGTATTTGATGTCGCGGAGCCCACTTTGGATTTTAGTGAACTTGTGTAAAGAGGTGGTTATTGAGGATTTGGTTGAGTGCATCACCCCTCTTATGCCTTTTGATGAAGTATTGGACAAGAGTGTAGGGGTATTGACGTTGGAGATTCCGGTGGGTGTTGGAAAACTAAGTTTACTTGATCCATGTTAGAATGATGAAGTGGTGCCAGATTTGGGAGATGTGGATATGGATGAGCCTTTTCTTGTGCCACTTGAAGCCTTGTTCAAACTTGAGATTAAAACAGTAGAAGAGACAATCGAGAAGGAGTCTGATCCCCCTCCCCCATGCCCAAATATGGCAATATGTGTTTTTAAGAACATTGAGGGGGGTATCAAAGAAATGAAGGACCTTGGATTGGCCGATGGTTATTTTGTTTGCTCAACGAATTTCCTAATTATTTCAGTGATCGAGCATCGCTCCACGATCCGAGTAACTTTTGACCTCTTCTTGGTGATCGACTACTCACATTTTTACCCACCCAAGAAATTTAGAACATCCCTTTCTCTCATACTTGTACTTATTTTATTTGCCCTCCTTTGTAGCCTACTAATTCTTTTAAAAAATACAAAGGCGCACGACCATCACCTCTTTTTGGATTCTAGATGACGTCGCTTTTATGGATTAGTTGAGCTTTGGACGTTAGACAAGCGCTGAGGAAACCCAAGTTCTTACCTTTCTTTTCTCTTATTTTTGATATTTTGGGGATTGGTTGAAGTTTGAGGCTCGTTTATGCATGTCTGGAGACATACATTGAAGGATCTAAGGTTTTACTCGAGGAACAATGTTCATATGAGCATAAATGAGGCCTTGCAAAAAACCCATCGATCTACGAGTGAGTCGACGTGACGTCGACCAAGTGTAGGCGTCGATCTACCAACAAATCAAAAGACTCATCGACAAACTTTCTATCCAACCCATCGACCAGTCGTCGATCCAGCAAGGCATAGTCGTCGATCGACGAAGAGGCATCGATGCTACCCAACTGCAGGCGTCGATCAAACCAACAAGTCGGCGATGAACCTCTCTGTCCAACCCATCGACCAGCCATCGATCAATGCAAGAGGTCGAAGACTTCTCTGTCCAGATCATCGATTGGCCGTTGATTGATGCCCCCATCAACACAAACTCGACTCGCTCACTCCGACCCGGTCCAAGAAAAAAGAGTACAAAAATTCAGAAAAATTTTCACGTCAAAAATTTTCCAAATGTTTTCTTACCTCTTTTTATCATGTTTTCAAATAAAATTTACTTAGAAAATTTAATATATATGTATATTATATATATATATATAATTTTAAAAAAAATCAAAATTTTAAGTTTGTTATTTTTTATATGAGTCTTTTGGTCTCTTGTGTTCTTTTTTTTTTAAGAAAATCGAAAATATTTAAAAAAAACAAAAATATTTTTCTTTTGTACATTTTGATATTTTTAATTTTATGTTCGAGTCTTTTATGTTTATTTTTCCCCACTTACCCCTTTTTTGTAGGGTTCCTCTCGACTCTACCGCCCGGTTGGATGTAACTTTCATGCTCGACTCATCATCACAAATGCAACTATAGGGACATCTCTCTCTCTCTCTCTCTCTCTCTCTCTCTCTCTCTCTCTCTCTCTCTCTCTCTCTCTCTCTCTCCCCTTTTATCGTATTTTATATTAGTTTATCTGTGAATGTGGGCATTGCATGGTTTAAGTGTGTTGTGTGCGGGGGGGGGAGGTCCTTGTTTAGTAATTTCTTTCGTATGCTTGCTTGTGTATATGATTTGAGTTATGTAGATTGATATTGGTTGGAACCTTGATGAAGTGACGTGGTTAGATGCTTTGGTTAGGTTGTTTAGATTTTCGTTCGACATTAGTGTAATTGTGGGGCATGAAGTGTAGGAAACATATGAAGTGTCTTGATCATTGTTCTATTCGTGTTTCATTTCAAGAGTCGAATACTCTCTACTAACCCCATTTTTCAGATACCCTCTATAGGAATTTTTGTAAATTTTTTATTTTATTTTTGGAGACGTTAAAAACTCCATGTGCTTATCGAAAAATATTATAAGTTGCATTTAGCAACATGAGATTGGATTCAATGAACTTTCATATTTGAGTTGTAAATATCGTGTTCGCCTAGTACTAAAAAAAGGGAAAAAAGGAAGAAAGAAGAGAAAATGGTACAAGAAGAGAAATCCTTGTACAAGTGAAGTATATATAATAAATCATGCAACCCTCGTACGCAATTATATTTTTACTTTTTAGATTTTATTATTAAAGAGGTATATATATGATTGGACTAGTCGGGTGCCGACTTAGCGGTTTGAGCGTGAATAGACCTTGGTCGAGGCATGGATGGGGGACGTGCATGAAGGGCAACACATTAGTTTTGGGCGTTCGGATGGGAGTTTAAATCTCTTATCTCAATGTATCATGTCGTCCTTTTAGTTTAATTTCCAATTGATTTAATGCATAAATCCTCGAATCATTTGAATGCATTAGTCTTTAGTTCATTGGGTGGTTAGATTCTCCCTGTCTATGTCTAGGCTTGGTTTTGCTTGAGGACAAGCAAAAAACTAAGTGTGGGGGAGTTGATTTGTACATATTTTTATATGATTTCTGTATGATTTTGTGTCTTGTCGTGTGTGCTTTAGTTGGGTTTTAGTCGTATTTTATCCCATTTTTCTTTATTTTGCATTTTCGTAGCGTTGTCTTCTTTTTAGATTTTTTTCGTATTTCTCTTTTACTTTTTGTAGATTTTTATATTATTTTACTTTTCTTTGTTTTAGGGTAGTCGATCAAGTCTAAGAGCATTCCCGAGAATCATAACTAGTTCGATTTGACGAAAATACAACTTGGACCCGCGAAGCACAACCACCGATCAATGCGCCATCGATGACCAATCGACGTGTTGTCGACGCCCAATTGATGTGTTGTCGATGCCCAGCCGATGTTCCATCAACGCGTCATCGACGGGGACATCTTCCAGCATCGGTGGTCAAGCCAACTTCGGCTATTTTAGGCAAGATTACTATTTTGCCCACACTTTCATCCTTATAAATAAAACCCCTTTTCTCATAATCAAGAGCTTTTGAACCCCTTAGGGTTTGACAGCCCAAACAATGTTCTTCATATTCTCTTCATTTCTTTTCTTCAATTCTTCATTTCAATTTTCACCTTTTAGTTTTTAATAGAATATTTCTTGAGTTTTGTTTGGATGTGGATGTAGCTTAATCTAAATTCGGGGATTTCTCGTTTGAAAAATGGAGTTCTCTATTATTTATTAGTAAGATTCCAATTTCCTTTCTTTAATTATTACAATTTCTTATTGCTTCGTTTATGTGATTTTGTTGGGTTGTGATGTTCTTGATTCATAGTTGTGTTTCTTGAAATTTTTCATGATTTATGTTATATAGTTGTTAGAAATTCATATGATAATAATTGTTCTTCTTAGAAGTTCATTTTTCCATTGTTGCTTTCTTCCAAGTTTTTTTTTGGTCTCTTTGATAATGTTCATGCCTGTCTTGAGTTTGTATTACTGCGTTACTTGATAAATGTTGGTTATAATTCACGGGTCTGGTACTTGGATGAGTTTAGAACCATCAATCGGTATTGTTGGTAGTTTAATTTACAAGTTGGGATTGACAACCCCAACTCGTAGATTAAGTGTTAGATAAAGTGTCAATTGATCATGGAGATGATTCTAGAGCCCTAGATTCCTGTTTTATTAATCATTTCAAGTTGTCGATTACATTTCTCGTTATTAAAATCACCGTCTTAGTTATTACAACTTTTAAAACCAAAATTTGACCGCGTGTTTAGAATAGCTTTTCGTTGTATTTTCTTATTCGTGAGTCAAACACAAAAATTGTTTTCGATTAGTCTTCCTCGAGAGATTCGACTCGAGTCAAGCTTTCCACATACAATTTCTCCGTTGTCTTATGGTCGAACTTTTTTTAATAAAAAAGTAAGTGTAAAAAGTTCTATTCAAAAGTTTGTAGCAAGAAACTTGTTGATATTAGCTGACAAAGATGTCAAGATCATGATGAGGGAACAAAAATGGTGATTAGGGTTTTGTAATTGCCAAGCTTCATGTAAGGTTTTGACAAACATCAGTAAACATTAGTTAGTTGCTATAGTTGATAAAATTAGTTTCATACTTGAACAGAGGGCACATATATATAAATTTACTAATTGTCTTCTGTGTAGTATATAGTTGGAGACTTTGTTTGTTATCCATAGTATCCCTAGGTGATAGCTCATTTATGTGTCTTAGAGAATTTATTATAAAATTATGACAGATTAGCATATTCTCTGTAGTTTTGGTGATTATTTGTATTATAGATTTTTCTTGAGAATAATTAGGATGGAGAACATACCAATTCAAATTGAAGATAATGTTACTGCATGAATCAGTATTGGGACATAGATGAGACTCTTATAGTGCTCAAGTCTTTACAATACCGAAAATATGTTGGGGCATTTAATGGTAAGTTTACTTATCTTTGTAGCGATTGTTGTGTATTTTGATTTGGGATGATATCATTATAATGAAGTTTTAATTCATAATTCCTTTTAATATTTAATACTTCATTATTTCTTTTTCAATAAGGAGTCATAACTCTTAAAGATCTAAAGTACTTTTCTACAATGTCTTGGTGTTTTCACATTCAACCAGAACTCCATATGTTATTATAATTTCATTCTTGGTTGTTATTTTCTTTAGGCACGTGTTCAACTTGAAATGGTTTTTTTAACTGGTTTCACTTGGTGTGCACGCGATAATTTTGCGTACCACTATGAGCATTTTACCAATATTTTAATTAGACTTCATGATTGAAGTCCTATTAGTTTGGATTAATGCTGGCAAGTCTTTGAGTTGAATTTTTTTTTCATTTCTCTAGTCATTATTTCATGACTTTTATGTGATAAATATAATATGAGTTGTTTCGTGATATTATATTATTTATCTGCAATAGGAATTGGAGAAGAAGAGGAAAAACATAGGTTGAGAAATATATGAGAGGAAGAGATATTTGACGAAACTGAGAGTTAAAGTTGGGAAAGTTGCTAAGGAGAATCTCGGTGCCCAGCTTGACATTTTGCCCATATCAAGTACTTTAATAGCAAAACTAGACCGTTTTTAAGTGACAATATTTTTGGACAAATGGTGGTATGCTTGTGTTAGTTTTGATTCTACTATTAGCTTTATATTGAGTATAGTATCATTTCTCTTTTTGTCAAATGCCCAATCAGAGTTTGTTTTCCTCAAATCGTTGAAATTTTGTGCAATGTTCTCGATTGAAATAAAAAACTTTGATACAAAGTCAGGATTTTTATTGAAGATTGAATTAACATGAACAATTTTTCAATTTTAGGGTTCACTAACCGAGTTTGGTATTAAATATATGGTTTGTGGTTTGAGAAATATTACTATTCCAATTTCTGTTAAATGAGTTGCATTGTTTATGTCAAAGTGTTAATTCTATATTAGATTTAATATAGCATGCTATTTTATTACTGTTCGTCTATGATCTTAGACGTGGTAAAAAAGTTTAGACCCTATAATGAAAATGCTACAATTATTCTATGTCCATTATGGTGATGGGGGTCACAATTTGTGCATTTTTATTGTCTTATTCTTTTGAATTATTTGTAAAGGTTTGATGTGACCTGACAGTGTTGTGGCATATTCAAACTAATCAACATCATTATACGGTAATCTATGTTAATTTAAACTAACTTTAAAATATCAATGGAATATGAGCACAATATTATTATTGAATGCGTTATAGTTTCCTTAACTAACATTTTAATTCATCAAATGGGAGAAGAAGTACACTTGATCACAGAGCCATGTAGTTACAAAAACTACCTAAGGTTCAATATATCCAATAAGTACATGGTTGTTATGGTCAAGATGATGCTTGACGGCCGTTTGTAGTGCAGCCAATGAAAGTTGTTTCGTTTTGACAAAAAAAAAAAACAGCAAGCTTTCAAGCTGTTGAACTAGTATTTAATTCTTCTTATCATGTTTAATGTTATTTAAATGTATATCTAATCATGAAATTATTCCTTGGATTTAATCCACCTCTATTAAAAACTAGGTAAACTATGTTGGTTGACACGTTGAGATATTCTTTATGAACTGGTAATATGTATTGGATGGTTTTGCAACTATGGTGCATTTAAAGAGAATAATGAGAATATTTACCATAATAGGGTTGCATAAAATTATTCAATATGTGTATCATTTCTTACTTCTATTTTCATATATTAGATAATTATGTGAAGATACCAATAACCATCACATACTGATTCCATCTTAGATATGTTATTAAGTAAGAGGCAATTGGAAACCATTTACTTTAGGTAAACTTAATGATATAAACTGGGTGCATATGGTGTTATCTATAGGTAAGCTTGCCAAAAATACACTATAACAAATATATAGGAAGTAATAACAAGTTGCACTTTTTGCAACCTCCTATTTGGGTCCACAACTGAGCCTTTAACTTGTATTCAAACATCCAATTGATATATAACTATATATATGTTTTATTTTGTTATTAATTATTACTGATAATTAATGAACAAATACAAAACTGATGAGCATGATAATTCTTTTCTTGATTGTTGTAAATTTGTATTCTCATGTTGTCTTCATTCAGTTTTTTCTTTTTGACCTTTTTCTATTTAACTCTTGTCGTTATTATAGACAGTTGGAGCTAATAAAAAACATTGATCTATTCTTCAGCATATCCGATGAGCACAAAGAGAACTCAGAATTAGACTACTGAACCAAAAAATAATTAGAAATTTCTAAAGTCATAATAAGAATCCCAACTCCAAATAGAGTGAACATATACAGAACTAATAAATTTTATTCATATATACAACAATATGTAATTCTCTCAATCAGCGAGAATGGTACACAACTTGTGCTATCATATAAATATCATACGTATAAGATCACGTTTAAGTTCTAACGTACTCAAATTACAAAAGAAGTGATTTGATAAATTATAACATAATATAATCTAAATGAGATTTCACAACCATATCACAATGCAAGTTAATACATTACACTATAAAAAATATAGTGTACAAGAATCAATATTACAAGTAAAAATGATGGTGCTTTTGCTCTTTCGACCTGCAGATATCTGTGAAACCAATATGACCATAATATGTTTCTAATAATATTTTATGAATTCATAACACTCCAAAATGACACTAACCTTTCTGACATATTAGTCGGCAATGTGCCATGAGAAGAAGCTACAACAGACAACTCTTTTCGAACGTGTTATATAACATGCAATTGATCAAGTCTGAATGTTCTAAGTTTATTGGTCACTTCTTCTTTTTGTGTTATCGATTTATCAATCAAGATGCAGTTCGGTCAGAAAAATGGGATCTTGAAACAAGCAATCACTTTGTAAGAACAACATAATTCTTACACGAACTAAAACAAAACTTGTAGTAATATTTAAGATCACCAATGTTATAGACCTCTGCACCACTTGACCGCAAAGAGGGAAATAAATTGAATCGAAAATTATTTTACATTCTCAAAAAAAAAAAATACATTTTTTAGGTGAAATCTACATTAAGAATGAGTAATTACAATTTTTAGGAAAGTAAAAATTTGCCATATACTTAATGAAGACATTCGATTATGATATCGCTCCTTACAACTATTGTGCCTACCCATATAATTGTGCCACCATGTTATACACTTGAACAGACATTATTACAATGCATGTGATAATTTAAGAGAATCAAGCGGCAATCTACCTCAAATCTGAAAAAATGAAATGGATCAAAGCATAGAAATAACCCAAGACTTTCGACTGTGTGAGATGCATACTCATGGGCTATTAAAGGTGCGATAACAGTTAATTTACCTGGGAAACCTGCTAACAAAAGTGGGAGAAATAAATAAATAATGGTTATTCTAGAAACCAATATAATAAAACATAATGAACACCCAAATTTTAAGACGACTATGAAACAACCTGTAAATTGTCAAATAGAGATTCGACAATACACGCGATCAATCATTCACCCTTCGCTCGTGTCGATTGAGTTGTGGTTGAAAGAGAAGTTGGGATCAAGGACGGATTCGATTTATTTGTAATTATTCTTCGTGTGGATTGAGTTGAGTTGAGAAAGTACAATAATTATGATTATCATATATTAAAAAAATCTTAAGTTTAATAAAAAATTATTACAACTGGTCGACCTGACCCGTGACCCATAACAGGGCGGCCCAACCCGTGGAGTGGATGGGGCGGGTACGGTTCCTCTAATACTTGAGCCGACCCATTACCATCCCTAATCATTAATTATCTCTCCCACACATTATTTTATTTTAGGAAAAAAACATTTTTGCCCCCTGAAATATCACGAAATTTTGACTTTACCTCCTAAATTATTATTTTTTTATTAAATTACCTCTTGAAATTTGCGTTTTTTTGAGTTTGCATCCTGAAGTACAATTCAGGCCAAAAAGTTATCGGATGGCGTTCACGTGACTTACACGCGAGGGTAAAAGCGTCTTTTCAGTTATACCTCTTTTCAGTTTTTTTTTTCTTCCTCAACTATCTTTTTTTTTTTTACTTTGCCTCCTAAAGTATTTTTCTATTAGGTTGTCTTTTCAAGTACGAGTTTATTTCAAAATTGCCTCCTCAGAATAGTTTTCGGGCAAAAAAAAAAAGTCAAATACCAATGGAATTTACCTAATGAATGTCACCCTAGGTAAATAATAATAATAATATATATTACTAATTTTTTTTTTAATGTAAATAATATAATTTTAATACATATAATTATAATACACTTTGAAATACTACTACTACTACTAATAATAATAATAATATAATTATAATATAATAATATAAATTTAGCTGATATATTTAATAAACATATAATATAATACGATCTTTTTACAATAACAATAACAAATTTTGTAACTTTTTTCTTGTTTCTTATTTTTTTATTGAAATATAATAATTCTTGTAATATACATATATATATATATATATATATATATAAATTTAAAATACATATAATATAATTATAATACACTTTCAAGTAATAATAATTATAATATGATACAAGTAATATTATATTATAATATAATACATTTTCAAATATAATATAATATAATATAACATTATATATTATTATTTGAAATATATTATATGAGTATTTTAAATTATATGTGTTGAAATAATATTACGTGTTTTTATTATTATATACTACAATTTGAAAGTGTATTATAATTATATTATATATATTTAAATTTAAATATATATATTTATATATATATATATATATATATATATATATATATATATATATATATTGCAAGTAATATTACTATTTCAACAAATAAATAAGAATGATAAAAAAAAAAGTTACAAAAATGTTATTGTTATTGCGAAAATAGTCATATTATATATTTATATTTATTAAATATATCATTTAAAGTTATAAATTATATTCATAAATTATTATATTATAATATTATTATTATTATTATTATTATTATTGGTACGACCTAATCTAATGGCAAGGCATAAAATGGACTTAGTTGGGACGACCTGAACCGAGGCCTTATGAGAAAGGGAAGAGATGAGCCTTTGACCCATAAGGACTATCATAACCTAATCTAAGGCCCTGGATGCAGTTTCAGAAGATCAGGTTGAAAAACTCGAAGAAGGGGTGACAAAACTGACCTGTTCTTCGAGAGGAAGATACCAGGTCGGGTCATCCTGAATAACGGTCCGAGATTCGCCGATTCTGTTTCTGGGATCTCGGAAAGGCCCCACTAGGCGAAAGCTATAAATATCTCAGCCCAAGGCTGAGAAAGGTATGACATTCTGAGCATTTCTCTCCTGATTTTGCTTATTTCGATCTCAAATGCTTAACTGACTTAAGCATCGAAGAGGTTTCCACCGGAAAACCTCCGGTGGTCCTTTCTAATGTGTCTTTGTTGGAGGCAGGTCGGGATATTCTCAAGGAAAGGAACATGTGTTATTGGGTGTAATTTTCAGGGCAAAACAATTGGTGCCGTCTGTGGGAAACGTTGAGTTAAGGCGTGAGACGGAAATTATGGAGACAAATGGTCTCAGGCGAAACCTTGTGGCGGAGCTGGGCGGTACGCCAAGCTCTGCCACGCCGATGGGAATTCCAGGGGCGCCAGGACCATCAGCGGCGTCCAGGCGCAACACACCACCGCCTCAGGAAGCACCAGCGCATGCAGACGGTGGATTGGTCAATGATGCCTTCCTGCGACAGATATCCGAGCTTATCATCAAGGCTGTGGAGGCGGTGGTAGAAAAAATGTTTGCGGAGCGATCGCCACCCAACCTCAAAGCAACTCTGCCAGCTGGCGGGGAGCCAGTTCGGCCTACCCCAAGATCTACTAGAGCTCCAAATGGGGACGCGAAGGAAATCTCTTTCGGCACCGATAGCGATACTTCCAGAAGAGCCAACCCAGATCTCACCGAGCAGATGCAAAATTTGCAAAGGGATGTCAGAGAAGTAAAGCAAAAGATGGCAGGTGCTGGGGCAGGGAGAACACGGAGGAGTACTCCATTCGCGGAGGTGGTTATGAGGGACGATCTCCCAACTTCTTACCATTCCATGGGCTTTGAGTACAATGGAACAACAGATCCGTGGGATCACATGAGCCGATTCGAGATCACAGCCACCTTGCACAAATTTTTTGATGCAGTCATGTGTCGGGTCTTCTTAACGACCTTCAAGAAATCAGCTCAGCTCTAGTTTAGCCAACTGCCCCCTCGATCCATAAGCAACTTCGATAAGTTCAGTTCTGCATTCTTGCACTAGTTCACCAGTTGAAGGAAGTACCAGAAAATGCCGCTAGAACTGTTCAGTTTGAAGCGGAAAGAAGGCAAAGTCTGCGCGGGTATATCAAGAGATTTACAGATGCCAAGCTGGAAGTGCCACCTGTAGGAATTTGATGGTGCCTTCGCGCAGCGGAAAATAAAAATTTTTAAATAAAAGGAATTTGAATCGAATTCAATTGACGACGGCCCATTTTAATTTCAATTAATTCAAATAATGTTTTTAAATTGCTTTACAAATAAAACAATTTGATTTTCGTAAAATCGAATAAGCATGGTCGGTTTCTATTTAATATATTAAACATATACATAACAATTATATATATATTAATATATTAATTACACAAAATACAAATACACATATTTATAATATAAATACTCAGCATGCATTTATATATATAAAATATACTACATGCATGCATTATATATTATATATGTATAAGCCATACACAGCATTCACATATATATCATATATATATATATATATTATACACTGCACAGATAATATATATATATAGCATGCACAGCATACAAATACATATCACACACACATTAACAATATATATATATATATATATATATATATATGATATATATATATATATATATATATATATATATATATATGATATATATATATATATATATATATATATATATATATATATATATATATATATATATATATATATATATCATTCAGTATACATATATATATCATATATATATAAACACGAGCAGCCATCGATACCTCACGGCACGGCGGAGGAGGTCCTCGACTGCGGCAACTTTGGCTTGACAGCAGCCGTGCGGAGACGACAAGCAAGTGCGGCGACGGGAAGGCGCTGTCGGCGAACCTGCGTGGTTCGGGACGGCGGCAGCGGGCGCCGCTGGCGGCGAAACAGCGTGATTCGGGACGGCGGCAGCGGTTGTCGGCTGTGGCAACGACGGACAGGTGCACAGCAACAGCAGGCGCTCCGGCTTGACAGTGGCAGGACAACAGCGGGGCTGTCGTGGAGCAGCGACTCCGGAGGA
>BMAC01000709.1:351798-408958 GCA_014905375.1 Phtheirospermum japonicum
GAAATGCTTATTTCTATTCGATGATTTTTTAGAAATTATTGTTTACCTTGTATAGATTATTTCTTCGCACTTTCAATGTGCGAAACCATTAAAAAAAAAAATAATTTCGCACTTTAAGAGTGCGAAATCACCTAAATAAACAATTCGGCCACAATACACCTATATCTACAATTTAGGATGGCATATACTATAGATACGCATCTTTTGCCTATTTTTCCACCTGTATATCATCGTATTCCTATCCATATGACGGACTGAATTAAAAATGCAAAATATATCGTTAAACGAGCGTTCCGAGTTGAAACACGTAACACAGCTGGGGGATGTAGCTCATTCGAGGAAAATTACAAAATAAAAAACACTTTATTCTTGTTCCCTTCAGACAAGCTAATCCAGAACCTTCCCCGGACTATGATCCAACCACAGCCGTCCGATTATTCCACTGGACCTCATATTCATTTATATATTATGCTATAATAATATAATTTACGATTAAAAAAATAATATTAAAACTGTTAATCGGTCAAATCCACACCATTCACACATATCCATCCGTTCAAGACATGAAATTTCAGCCGTTGGATCACCACACCATCTAAATAAATATTCCTCATCGCTTCACATTTCAGCAGCACATAATTTCATTTCATTTCTATAGCCTCCTCCAAACTGTTTCTCCTACTTTTAATCCTCAGATATACTAATCGTATTATCTTCCTTCAGATCAGAATAGATCGAGGGACGATCTACGTTTTGGTTATAGATATGATGCGTTTCGTTTTGCCATCGATTGCCCAGCTTCTGGTTGACCGTCTGTCGTTATCAGTTTCGGTGGTGGCTTTGAAACTCCCAAGTTTTGGTAGATCTGATGGTGGATTGAACAGATCGATGAAGGTAATTTATGGATCTGACCATTTTATTCGTTGTGATGTTTTATCTTTCATTTTTATCAAGTTTGGACTTGTATTTATTTCATTTGCAGCTGTGATACTTGGGTTGACCGTTGGCGAGCGATCTGTTGTTAGGTACATCGAGATAGTACCTGCTAGATGGATCGAGGTAATTAAGAATTCTTAATATATCATCTCTCTTTTGGTTTATTTCCTTGTTCCCTGTTAATCCCACATGTATAATGATCTGATTTCTATATTTTTGTTAGCGTAGGTGTAGTCTGCGGATGGATCTTCGTGACCCTGATTATAGGGTAACTGATATTGCAGATCTGGTATTGTTACTCTAGGATCCGGATTGGGTCTTTTGGAGCATGAGGCCGCGTTTGTTTTGTTAATCAATAGTTCTTGGAGCACCGGATGATTATGAGGGAAGTGATTGTGATTAAATTGATGTTCTTACATTTTTCTTGATTTTCCTAGTCAGAGGTTAATTATTGTTGAAGAAAAGATGGGTAGTGAATTTTATCTGAAAAACAGAGTTGTGATGGTGAGGTTAGATGTGGTTGTCTATAGACCTTTGCCATGATGGGTGCGCTCGCATGGCAGGTCACCAATTAATAAAAAATAAGTTTTTTTGGTTTTGAGGGGGAGATGGTACGGGGATTTGCCTGACTCTCCCCTCCGTGTGTGTGTTGTCTCCGCGTGTGTGTGTGTTGTCTCCGTGTGTGTGTGTGTGTGTTGTCTCCTCTGCTCGCCGTACCCTCTGCACACGTCAGTGTCCATACTGCAGCATTTCAATCAATTTTTATTTAAACGCAACCCATTCAAGAATACTCATATTACTTCTGAGGGATAATGAGATCAAGCAATCAAGGATTTTTTGATCATCTGAAGTATGAGGTACCAATTTGCACTCTATAAATACTGTGAACTTCAATTCCAAATCATATTGCTTAAATGATTTATTAATATATTTTCCTAAGTTTGAATTTTTTTACAACTATTTCAACATTAACAATACCAGATGTTTTAATTGTTGCACAATAGATAAAATTGTCATTATTTTTTTTTAACTTGAAATGTAACACTGAAACCCAATTTCAATATTTAAGTTTCATACCCTTTTAGAACCTTATTTACAAGGTAAAATGCAATTAATATAATATATTATTTTTAAGTTATTAATTAATGCAAGTGTTTTAGCTTTGCAAGTTTTTTTTCTCTCGCTGAAATAGAAGTAGTCACTACTATCTCTATGCTATCGGATTGTGATTTCACTGCAGAATTTAATTGCAAATGAAAGTGTACGATTTGATATCTTGGATTGTGAAAGTCTTTGCTAGTTATATTAAAATGATATCATATATCAGACATTTATTCATTTTTTTTTGATTCTTAACTTGGTTATATTATTATTCTTGAAAGTTAACCCCTTGTAAGTCCTTTTGATGTATTTTGTTTGTCAAATGTCATGCGATGGTTCCAGCCATATGCAACATATTTTGGTAATGTATAGTTGAAGAATATAATGTTTGTGATAGTTAAGCTATTATGTTTTGAGGCGCATTTTAGAGTTGGAGTGAAGTACTGCTACTGCCTTGGTTTTGGACCTTGTTTCGAAGCACGTCTTTAAGGAGTGTACAGGGCTCCTCAAGACCCCATGAGGTTGATGATTGTGTTGTGATTTGCAATATTCCTTCCGATTACAACAAGAAGTGTGTTCTGTTCTTGCTGCGAAGGTTTCCCAACCCACGTAAACTATGTTGTTGTTGCTGTAGGTGGTTCGTTTTGATAGTATAAGTTGTTGCCGCCAGCTGTTGGTGATAGTTTTGGCGTCTGATTGCGAGTTTCACTTGCATCGTTCTTTTGCTTGATGGCTGGTTTAACTTTGTTTGCTGCTTTTTTGCGGGTTGCAGACGACCAAGGCTGATATCTGCATAAATATGTTAGTTCCTTGATTTCAATGTTTGCAATATACTGGTTTTTTAGATTTGCTTTTAGATGTGTTGAG
This sequence comes from Phtheirospermum japonicum, assembly GCA_014905375.1. Taxonomy (NCBI): domain Eukaryota; kingdom Viridiplantae; phylum Streptophyta; class Magnoliopsida; order Lamiales; family Orobanchaceae; genus Phtheirospermum; species Phtheirospermum japonicum. Next base: position 354,703 of record BMAC01000709.1, read on the forward strand.
CATCAAATCTTGATGCAATAGTTTCTTATGATCTTTTCCTTCTACCCCAAATTACAGGTTGAACAATTGTGATGGCTGCTGTTTCTATAGCCATTCTTAAATGTGCTAACTTTTGTTTTTGTCATGTACTATTTTTTTTCTGGATTTCTGAACACATAATAAAACCGTTCTATTATGATATCTAAAGGTCTTAGTTGGTAAGTCAGATGGAGGTGAATAAGGATGTATCCAAATTGGAACCAAAATCCAGTGTTTTTCGCTGCGTGGCGCCCACATCATGACAATGATTGATGGTGATTAAAGAAGAATGCATGTTGGAAGAAAAATCTAAAAAAAATCATGAATTTGCTGCCCACCAGGCAGTGACCAGGTTTTGTAAATTTGTTTAATTTACATTTTAGATTTAGTTATTAAATTGATTTTTCATAGAACTTAGTATTTGTTTGTTGCTTCTGTGCTTGTATATTGCTGTATTGTAATAAGGGGTAAAGTAACATGATTTGTTTATTAAAATAACACTTTTATGTAATATGGATGTTTAAATAACTCTTCCACAGTATTATTATAAACGTTCCCATTGTGGTTTCGCATTGGACAAATATGTAAAATAAAAAAGAAATCAAGGAAAATCCAACACAGTTACACATGTATGTACATAAATTCAAAATCTATAGAATATTCATGAACCTTGGAAATTTAAATTTATGGAAATTTTGACGTTTATTGTACTTCAAAATCTGAAATTCATTCTTCTTGCTACCTAAAATCCTACCCACGTTGGTGGTGTTAATTTCTATAATGGACAAGTTAAAATATCGAGTTTACGAGTATTCTTTTCTTAAATGGAATAGTTAAAATATCATATTTCTGAATAGTTCGTGTCTCTGAATGGATCCATAAGCTCAAATTAGGCAGAGCGCTCAATTGCACCTCCTCGGTGTATTGAGAGGATGGTGGTTCGAATCCGCCTGGGTCCGTTGTATTTTATAATAATGTGGCATTAATGTCTATTTAATAAATATTAGAGTGCATTTTTTGTTGTTTATTAATTAGTTTATTTAAATTTTAAAACAATATGAAAGAGTACGGAAATATATATTAATTTAATTTAGTTTTAAGAGTAATTTTTAAAAAACAGGTCCATTTAAAAATCTGATTTATAACCACTTCGCTCCAAATAAATCACAGTCACTCATTTTCAATTGATCACAGACTAATGCAAGAATATCACACCAAATGAGTTTCACGTGCTACATTGTGTACAAATTTTCCTAAAATTTAGCCTAAACGAAGTGTCTGATCAGGAATTAATTAAATAGGTGTATACATTTTTTCTTATATAAAATTTTGGTCTTGTAAATTGACTTACAAATGATAAAATCAAAAGGACAAAAAAGGAAAAAACCCTTGAGAAAAACGAAACGAAAAAACAAAAACAAAAAAACACTATAGTCTCCTCTTGGTGACTCAAACCAAAACCCGAGCCCTTTATAGTGAATAATGCTGCAGTACGTAGGGATGGCTACTATTACCGCTTGACCGGCACACTGTCTCTAAACAGGTGTGATATTAACAGCCTTTTTTTTAATTTAGCTAACCCTAGTTTTAATATTTAGTGATGTGGCAAAAGCAGTTAGGTAATTGTTAGAGCCTAATTAATTGTTGTTAGGGTTAACTAATTGTTGTTAGTTGTTATCAGCTGCAGTTAGCTAAAAGCCCCATTGGTGACGCCATTCAGATGGTTATATACCCACTCTGTTATTCATGCAACATCTTTGAAATTACAATCTTCAATATACAATTCATCTCTAAAATTTAGTATGGTGTCAGAGAGCCAAGTTTCTCTCTCCTTTCGTCTCTAATTTTTCATTTTTTATCTCTCTATTTTGCTTGTCCGAGCTTCATTAATGGCGACGGTAAATTTGCCAACGTTAAACACTCTTACTATCCGACTAGATCGCAACAATTACTCGTACTGGCGCTCCCAAATCCTGGCTACATTTCGGGCGCATGGATTTTATGAATTTCTGCTCGAAGATTAATCTATCATTCTAGCAGCTAGGGTTGGTACTGGAATCAATCCGGAGTTTGCAATCTGGAATCGTCGTGATCAATTTCTCATGAGCTGGCTTCTAAGCTCAATTTCTGAATGTATGCTTGGTCATGTTAGTCGATGTGCACATGCTTTTGGAATTTGGAATATCTTTGAGAATTTGTTCAGGTCTCAATCGAAAGCCAGAGTTATGAATTTGCGTTTTCAACTTCAAACTCATAAAAAAGGGGGAAAAAGTATAAAAGAATTTGTTATGGAGATGCAGAATATTTCAGATCAAACTCAAGCTGCAGGACGAGAGTTGAAGGATGATGATTTGATCCTATATATCCTTGGTGGTTTAGATTCTGAGTAAGAAAGTGTTGTTGTCAATCTCACAACTCGTGGTGATACACTATCTCTTTCAGAGGTTCAGTTTGTCTTGCAAACACATGAAATGCGCCTTGCTCAGATGCAATCCTCTTTCTCTCATGCGTCATCAACCAATTTATGGTAATCCTTTAGTCTGGCTACTCAGCGATCAAATAATGATTTTCGTTCATCTGGAGCTGGTTACACTGGTAGAGGCTGAGGGCGAGGCAGGTTTAATCGTGGAGGTGCTAGAATTGTCTGTCAACTATGTGGCAAAAACAATCATATTGCCAGCAAATGCTTCAAACGTTTTGATGTAAATCTTCAAGGCCTAGAGTTCTCAGGACCTATCAACAATCCTACTGTGCAACAATCTTCAGCACATGCTAATCTTGCTTTCTCTGGACATACACCTAGCCTAACACAAATGACATCAAGTTCAGGATCTTTGTTTAATGGTCAAAATACAGGATTCTCTTCAAATCAGTCTTAGGCTCATGCATAGAATCCCTGCTGTCTCTACTCATCTATTGACAATCAATATCAATCTCAGTCCTCTCATGTACCTTTTAATGGTCAAGATGCTTCAAAAAGGTTCTTAGACAGTGGAGCTACTCATCACATTACATCAAATATGAGAAACCTAAATCTGCATACTCCATATAAGGGTAAGGCTAAGGCTAAGTTAACTGTTGGTAATGGTGTATTTGTTACTATTACTCACACTGGAACCACTAAGTTGCCTACTTTACTTCCTTCATACTCATGTTCTCTCAAAAATGTTCTAAATGTCCCTGATATCACTCATAATCTGTTAAGCATCTCAAAATTTCTTCAAGATAATTATGCCCTAATTGAATTTCATGTTAATCACTATCTTGTCAAGGATCTGAAGTCACACAATGTACTTCTGAAAGGCAATTTTAATGATGGACTTTATCAACTTGATCTCTCACATCTTCCCACTCATCAATCTCAAACTCCAGTGGCTTTTCAGACAACTATCTCTCCTCAGCCTAGCACACTTTCAAAACAGTGTCCTCACCTGCATTGCAGCAATAAGGAAACCCTATGGCACAATAAATTAGGTCATCCTTGTAATAACACCTTAAAAAAGGTCATGCAAATAACCCATGTACCATGTTCTCCGAATAATGTACCATTTTATGAAGCCTGTAAGCTAGGAAAACAACATCAAATGCATTTTCCTTTTGTAATTCATACCACTACTAAACCATTGGAACTAGTTCACTCTGATGGATGAGGACCTGCTTCCACTTTAACCACTGATGGTCACAAATTTATGTCCTGTTTGTGGATGATTTTACAAGATTTTCATGGATTTATCCTTTAGTTCAAAAGTCTGAAGTTGCAGCCACTTTTCAATTTTTTTTGATCATGGCAGAAAAACAGTTTTCTTGTACTTTAAAGGCATTACAATGTGACATGGGAGGTGAATACAGGGCTCTTACACAATTTTGTCAAACATCTGGCATCCTACTCAGACATTCATGTCCTTATACTCATCCCCAGAATAGTATGGTTGAGAGAAAACACTTGCACATCACTGAGATTGGTCTTTCTCTCTTAGCTCATGCTAACATTCCACCCCAATTTTGGTGGGATGCCTTCAACGTTGCTGTTTATATCATTAACAGGCTACCTACACCAGTCCTACAAAACAAATCCCCTTATCAAAAAATTATTTCTCAAGTCACCTGACTACAATTTTCTTAAAACCTTTGATGTGCTTGTTTTCCATTTCTAAGACCTTATAACTCCTCTAAACTTCAATTTAGAACTTCTGGGTGCATTTTTCTGGGCTACAGTCCACTTCACAAAGGATACAAGTGTCTTCATCCATCAGGTAGACTCTACAACTTCAGGATAGTAGATTTTAATGTGCAAGATTTCCCTTATCACTCCATATTTTCTACAGAATCACCCATATCCTCTAATCAAAACTCATCTCACCTTCTTGTCCTTCCCACACCTGACCCAATAACCCCTCCTCCCAGTCCCTCTTCATCTTCTTCTACTACATCATCTTCATCAACCTCCACAAGTCCATCTAGCAGTAATCAAGATTCACAACCACCTGCTCCACCTCAGCAAAATATACGAGTCCTATATCAATCTCTACCCCAGTCTACTTCAACATACTCCATGATAACTAGGGGAAAAAAATGGCATCTACAAACCAAAAGCTTTTCTCACACCTCAAACACCTTTAACAGAACCTATTACTGTCAGTGAAGCTTTATCTCACCCTTTATGGAAAGCAACCATAGATGATGAGTTTCAAGCCTTGATAAACAACAACACATGGACCTTGGTTCCTTTTTCACATGATATAAACATAATCAGCAACAAGTGGATATTCAGGGTAAAGAAAAAGGCAGATGGTTCATTGGACAGATGCAAGGCAAGGCTAGTAGCTAGAGGTTTTCAACAAACAGCAGAGGTGAACTACTTTGATACCTTCAGCCCAGTAATCAAACCACTAACCACCAAACTTATGTTCTCTCTAGCTATCACAAAGGGCTGGCAAATTCAACAAGTAGATGTAAACAATGCTTTTTAAAAAGGGGATCTTAAAGAGGTGATTTTCATGCAGCAACCTGAGGGGTACATTAATCAAACTAGCCCTAACTCTGTCTACAGACTTGTCAAGTCCTTGTATGGGCTCAAACAGGCACCAAAGACCTGGTATGACAAGCTCAAAATTTTTCTCAGCAAGTTAGGCTTTAAGAGTTCTATCTCTGACTCCTCTCTATTTTGTCTTCAACATCAAGGCAAACTACCTCTTATTCTCATCTATGTAGATGATATTCTCATAACTGGTGATGATCATAAGGCTATTCATCATATCATTACAGTCCTTGATGAAAAATCTTCTATGAAACATCTTGGAGAGGTTAACTACTTTTGGGGAATAGAAGCCACAAGACCATCAACGAGTTTTCATCTCAAACAAACTAAGTATATCAGGGAGCTTCTATATAAAGTTGATATGAGTACCTGCAAATCCAGCCGCACACCTTATTGCTCTAAACTCAAACTTTCTCTTCATGATAGTAGGGAATTTGTTCAACCTACACTCTACAGGAGTATTGTAGGGGCTTTACAATATCTCACAAGGAAAGGGCTTATATTTATTTTATTGATTTGATTAGCTTAATATTTTCTCAAGGAAAGGGCTGTAATTGGCTAAGCGAATATGTATGAAATTTTGTTATAATACCAAGTAAGGGTGTGCAACCGGTCCAAACCGGATCGGACCAAATTACGATCCCATTCGGGTCGGTAAACTGAAATTTTGGAAAACCTTGGACCGGAGATCGAAAATTCCGGTCCGATCTGTTCAAAACCGGTTTGGACCGATTTTTTGATTTTTTTTGAATTTATTATTATTTTTTAACAAACTAGTCTTATGTAATTTGATTTTAAAATTATGGGAGACTTCAAATTAGAATAATCTAATAGTAAATGGTAGAAATCATATTTTTTAGTATTACTATTAATGTTATAAAATAATAATAAACAATAGTACATATCATTATACTCACTAAACATTTAATTGTGCCAGAAATTTATATTGTGATGTAAAAAATTCTTTAATTAAAAATACACACTAAACATTAAATTGTATCGTAAATTTATATAGTAATAGGAAATATTTTTTTAATTAAATAGTTAATTACACTATAGTATAAAATTATAAACAACTCATTTTCTTAATTTATATGTACAATATAAATAACTAACAACATTTCTTATTTAAAAGTAACAATGAATAAAATTAAAAAAAAAATGGTCCAATTCCGGTTCGGACCGGAACCCGAAAAGTCTTATTTTTATGGACAGTAGACCGAAGTAGATTATCACCGGTCCTGTCCGGTCCGGGTTTTTCCGATTCGGTCCGATCTGGATTTCCGGTTAGGGCTATTTTCTGCACACCCTAATACCAAGAATCACGTATCCTTTCCTTTTATACCTCATTCATTTTTTTCCCATTTTACTTCTAAAATATTTCCTTTCAAATTTATTATCATCTTCTTCATATATATATATATATATATATATATATATATATATATAGGATTGGGTTCAAATGAGAACCCCGTCATTATATGTGAACCTAAGAACTCATCTCGGTCTTATATCTAATCATGTGTGTGGACCAGATTTTTTCTATTTTTTTAATTTTATTAAATTAATTATATGGTAGGAAAGGGTATTTATGTAATTTTACATAATGCTATGAATCAAAATAAATCCCAAAATCAATTCTGCCAAATCAAATCCCGTCTCTTCCCCAAATCCATGTCTCTTCCCCAAATCGAAAACTCCTCCTTTCTCCGATGGTGACGAACTGGCCATGGCAGCTCTGACAAAGGCGAACGGGAGGCGGCGCGGCGACAGACATGGCGGTATCCCTCCGATGACTGGACGCAAGCGACACATATCTCCTCTCCTCTTCATTCGACTAGTCAACGCCCCCGCCTGACTGAGATCTGGGTGATGCGGCCGCGGCGGCGTGGAGATGGTGCTGGCAATGGAGGGGCGCTGAGGTGGAGACCCGGGCCTGTTGAATCGGGCCACGGGTTTGGCTCTTGGGAGAAAGTCGGTAGGGTTCTGGGTGGCGACCCGGGCGGTTTTGGGGAGAAATCGGCATGAATCGGGCCTTTTGGCCTGACTAAGATCTTGGTGATGCGGCCGCGGCGGCGTGGAGATGGTGCTGGAAATGGATGGGTGCTGGGGTGGCAACCCTGGCCTTATCAATCGGGCCACGAGTTTGGCTTTTGGGAGAAAATCGGTAGGGTTCTGGGTGGCGACCCGGGGTGGTTTTGGGGAGAAATCGCCATGAGTCGGGCCTTTTGGTTGTCTGATTGGCGGTCGGGGTTTGGTGATACGGCCGCGGATCGGGTTCGGTGAACGGCGGCAATGAGGCCGTTGTGTGGTGGCGATTTTGAATTGCCGGGGTTGATTCGTATGGCTACGATGGTGAATCTCGGCGGTGATGCTGACCGATTATTTTTCATTCAAAAAAAGTAATGTTTAGTTTAGTTCAAAAGCACTGTAACAATATAAGAAAAAGCACTCCAAATTTGCACAATGCAATTATATGTCCAGATTCATTGTACTTTTTATACAGTACTGTAGTGCTAAAATCAGTCATGTGTGATGTTTTTACTATCCAAAATTTTAATTTAATTATATATATATATTTTACGTTTTAAAACATGTAATATGTTTCTTAAATTGTAGATCTTTAGAATGTGATTAATTTGATATATATTTCATTCAAAACGAATAAAAATTGAAAAAGTTATATTTTGAATGAAATATATATCAAATTAATAACATTCTCAAGATCTACAATTTAAGATACATATTGCATGTTTTAAAACGTAATATATATATATATATAATTAAATTAAAAAAACTTGACTGATTTTAGCACTATAGTACTGTGTAAAAAGCACAATGAAGCTGGACATATAATTGCACTGTGCAATATTAGATCTAAGGCCAGGATTAGTCCCTAGGTTCACATATAATGACGTGGTTCTCATTTGAACCCAATCCTATATATATATATATATATATTTTTTTTTTTTCCCCATTGATATTTTTTTTTCCAGGTATTATTTTCTTCACATCACTCATATATTATCAACTGGAAAAAGTCAATGTTTAGATTGGAATACTTATTGGGCTAAAATGTAGCATTCGTCCATTAGCTTTTTGAACTTGGAAAAAATGATCCACTAAATATAGGAGTGTCAAATTTAGTCCATCAGTTAAATTTTTGTCGCATATTTAGTCCAATTTTCACCTGAAATTGAAATTCTTGCCGGAAAATCGTATGTGACCCCAAGTTTTGGATTAAATGGCTATTTTTTTTAATTGGTGGATTAAATTTGCAATCTCCTACATTTCACCAGAGATCTTTCAGTTTAAATCCCAATTCGACAAAAATTTAATTAGTGAACTAAATTTGTCACCCTATGTATTTATGAACCATTTTTACCAAGTTCAAAAAGTTAATGGACGGATTCTACATTTTATCCATACTTAATTGTGATTGTTTTTTTTCTCTTTTCTGTGCGACTCACATTTTATTTTTTCCCCTTCACTTATTCTGTTGTATTCTTGAAAATCTATATCTAACTTCTTGACGTATTTTTACTTCCTTTGTTTATTCCACTGGGGTTTATTGGTTTAGTTTGTATCATCTTTTTCGCATAATCGATTGGAAAAACCTTCACCGTTTAGATTGAGAAATTTCTTGATGGGTTCACTAGTTAAAAAAAATAAAAATTAATTGTGTTTATTTTTTTTTGTTTGTGTGATTTGCATATTTTTTGGAGGCAAAAACTTGCGTTAGGCCAGATTGACAGGTCATGACTCGTTAAACCATCTGACCCGATATTATAATGTATTGATTTTTGAACTATGATGTATTGATTTTTGTAATTAAATGTATTATTTTTTCATAAATATCTAACCTGTGTTATAATGTATTGATTTTTGTATTATAATATATTAGTATTATAATTTATTGATTTTTTACTATAATATATTGATTTTTGTATTATAATGTAGCAGTATGAAATATTGACTTAACATATATTTCATTATTCCTTTCTAATAGTGTTACCCTTTTTTAAGGATGTTGTCTACAATTTTGTGCGTCATTGGTGGCATATATTTATTATTGCTGCTAACTAGACGAGTTTTATGAAATTTCTGATTATTTCTTACTCATTCAAGCGAGTTATCAATGAGTTTGCTCAATACCTTCTTGGATCCTTCAGTAAATTGTTACACGTGACTTTCAATCTTATCCCGTCAGCAAATTCACCACCAACGCCCCTCCAATCCGCAGTCTGGGAATAAATACAACCAAAGCTTTGTGAGAAGGTTCCATTAGCACCACGACAAGAGATCAGCAACAACATTAATTATTTGCTAAGATGAAAGCATCGTGGCAAAGTTGTAATTAAGCACCTAAGTATCTCCGATAAGTCCGATTAGTATCAACAAAATGTGTTATCTTCAAAACAAAGTAGCGCTGAGTTGTATGAAAGACGAGTCAAAAACAATTTTTTTTTTTCCATTGCACCCAAGGTACGAAATATCATCAAAATTATCTTACATCACATGGAAAGCTGGAACGAGGTGTAATTAGAGGTGTGATTATAAATTCGAATCTACGAAAACTATCTAGCATCACATCAAAGCTTTATTCAATATGCCTATTCGGTAAAAAGAAGTTTGAGTCAAAATTAGAAGATTTGACTCAATTGAGAGTATTGATCGGTCAAATCATTTAATTGATATATTTGGTAATTAAAGGTTATAATTAACTTTTTGAATCTAAAAAATTAATTTTGAAAAAACTCCATATAGAAAATATTTGAGAAGATAGGTTTTGAAAATGAATTAAAATGACAATTTTGTCCTCAAATTACAAAAACTAACTATTAATTTACTTACAAAAATTATTTACAATTAAATAATATTAATAATTATCCAAATTAAATGTAATATATTGAAAAATTCAACTCAAGAAATTTTTATAAATAATAATTTTTTAAATAATGATTGTTTTTCAGTAAAAGTTACTTTAATGATTCAATATATTATAAATTTATGTTACTAAAAAAGAAATACCCAATAATAAATTGTGCAAATATCCATTTTTGGTCATTTTATACGATCAAACAACTATTAACTCTCAAATATTTACCAAATATTTTTATACAAACGGCTAATACAATTAGTTAGTCAAATTAACAAATGCAATCAGCTATCCCACTAACAACTAATGCAATAATTTATCAATTACGTGCTATTCGCTAATTGCCAAACAAGACATGTATCGATCCTAGGTTTTACATAAAAAGCAACAGACAAAAAGATATTATGCACCATAGGAAAGTAAAGTCAACATTGGGCGAAATATGTAGTATTTTCAAACAAGCATCTGTTTCTCAAAGAAATACACAATGAATATTAAGCAATGGAAGCATTAGATTGTATAATAATTAGAACTAAAAAAAATTAACATCGTCTGTTAAGCACTAAAAAAATCAATTAAAAACACATTGCCAGATTTTTATTAACCCAATAAAGAATGAATGCAACTGTTAATAGAGATAACAAATTCGACAACATGAACACGGATAACGGATTCACCAATTATGTATAATTTGTTGTATCATCATAAGAAATTGCACTGATACGAGGATCAACAGATATCAATAAATTGGAAGGCGAGCACGGGAGTGGGCTGGGGTTGAATACCACAATCGCCTTCTCTTCATTTGTTCTTGAATCAGAGAGTAATCAAAACTCTATGGGGATCTCACATTCCTCATCCTCTTTTATAGGTGGCAATTCAGCATCATAAATACATAGAATGAAAAAACAATCTGAATTATCAAACTTCATCAAATGCACCAGTAAAACCTGAATTCCACAACATAACTCACACACACATATAAAATTAGGCTCAAATGAGAACCACATCATTATATGTGAACTTAAGACTCATCAACACTGTTGATTAAATAAGATCAATGGTTAATATTAAAAAGAAATTTTAACTCTAATTCAAGCATAATAGGGATATATTTATCTCTTTCAAATTTTTGCAATCAAGACAGTCTCATAATTACATATATTCTTTTTCTATAATAAGTAATTAATCCATCTCCATTATAATCATTCTCACCTGATTAACGGGATAATTTATAATTAATCCATCTCCATTATCATCTACATTACAAAAAACGCAATTGTTTAAAGAAAAAAAGGAAAATCTTTTCGTTGCTTTTTTGAAAGCACTGTCCGATCACTTAAAAAGCACCGATATATATTAAAAAAAGTGACAACTCTTCAGTTTTATACTGCAGATTTTCCTTTTTTTTTTCGAAGGCTGTCAATTCATATATGTTATTTTGTTGAAAGCGACGTCCCATTCATATACGTTTTTTGGGTATACGATATTGCGAGGGTACACGAAAGCCCAGATTTGCAATCTGGATCGATGATGGCATCAAATCTCACCATCGGGGATGTCTCCATTAGTCGGGCTCCGATCGCAGTGATGGTTGTTGAAATTCTCTTTTTATTTTTTCGGTCTAATTTTCAATTTTCAAAGCTGAGTTTGAATTTTTTTCAACGAAGTTGGTGCTGTCACATCCAATTTTTCTGTTGCTTTGAGAACACTTTACACAGTGCTTTTTTGAACATTACACAGTGCTTCTGCAAGTATTTGTTGGTGCTTTTGTTCAAATGTAATTGTGTTGGTGATAGTAACGAGTGCTTCTAAGAAATTGTTGGTACTTTCTTTTTCAAATTATTGTTTTCTTTAATTACATTGATGGTATTTTTTATACTTTGGGATGATAATTTTCTTGACCAAGAATAATTTTATTCCAGACCAAAAACTAAATCAAATTAGTGCTTTTTTATTGCATTGGAGGTGTGTTTTCCTTGGACAAGAATACTTTTATATTAGGTCAAAAACTAAATCAAATTAGTATATTAGTGATTCAATAGTAAAAACATTATTTGTATAGTAAAAAAAACACTGCAACTACATAAAAAAAAACGCTCTTATTGTATTACTGGTTCAACAGAAAAAATATTGTTAGTGTAGTAAAAAAGCACTGCAATTATATAAAAAACAGTCTTAATATATTGAGAAAATCAATCTTATTATATTATAATATTATTAATACATGAGTTATTTACTTAAGAACGTCATTAATTTATTTCTTTATCTCATTTTTAAGTAAATTAAGAATTTATGGAAAATATTTGTTTCCTTTTAAAAGAAAATGAAAGATAATATACAAATAACAATTAGTCTAAGTTGCCCCTCTCAATTAATAAACCAGCGGTTGGATTTCATATTTTCCATTTTTAAACACAAATCTTGAATTAAATAAAACCCTTTGATTAAATGAATATATGGTGTAGATGAGTCTCTGGGTTCACATATAATGACGGATTTTCATTTGAATCAAACCCTATATATATGGGCATTGACCATATGCTCCATAAGGGAAATAATTTATCCCAAATAGTACAATATATTTTCATCTTACAAGTTACTCCATTTTAACTAAATGACAGGCTATAATACCCTTATATTTCAATTTCTCTCTCTATTGTTCACGCGCCCCAAAATCTCTCCCATATCAGGCCTCTCTCTCGAAAAATCACAAAGAAGCAGTTGGACCCCAAATTATCATGAATCTCACCAATTTCAGATCGTGAAGGGTTTAGAGATTCAATACTACAAGCCTCTCGAATCTCGCCGATCATGAGTCTCACCGATCATATTTAAAGGTTTAGAGATTCAATACTACAAGCCTCTCTCGAAAATCACAACCAATTGGACCCCAAATTATTAGGAATCTCACCAATTCACAACCAATAACAGCAATTGGACCCCAAATTATCAGGAATCTCACCAATTTCATATCGTGAGTACCCTGTTTGATTTTGTGGACTGGTGTTCATATTTAAGGGTTTAGAGATTCAATACTACAGTACTAAATTCTGCTCTTGCATTTTATTACTTATTGTCGAAGCGGCGAGTTGCAAGGTGATTTCTATTGGATTAATAGTGAAGACGAAGAACCAACCACAAAATTAGTACTTATGAAATTATTTCATCTTGTTTGTACTGTAGTATTGAATTGTTTGAATTCCTACTGGGTTTGTAAATCTTTTGGCGTCGGTTGGAGAATTGAAGTCCAGAAGAATTGGTTGGGTTTTTTTGTGTTTGGATTGTTTTGTTGTTATTAATTGTGTCGTGTGTTTCGTGTGGTCAATATACAACTCCATACTTCATACTATATAAATACTAAAACTGGAAGATATAGTCTTTTGAAAGATGTAGTCTTGCTGTCATTTGATTGTCATATGAAATTCCATATTATTGTATTTATTTCATTGCATCTCCTGTATGTAATATTTAAAAAAATATCTTAAAAAATTAGTATGCAGAATATAACTCTATAATTTGAAATATTCTATAAAAGTAGTATGGAATATTTTTAAAAATGCAATATGCAGTATGAAGTTTTTGACAAAGTGCAGTATGCATTTTTTAAATATAGTACTTAATTATTTTTGTTTTAACTTCTGCCTGAAATACAGTTTATTATTATTTTTTTATTTGTTGTAGCACATTATAGAATTGAACGTATAATATTTCGTAAACACTTTGACGTACGTGTAGACAAGTATTTGAAATTTAAGAAATTATTTGTGATTACATGCGATTAGAACGAGAATGTGGAGACGAAGCGTTTCTCTGTGTAATTGTATTGTTTGAGTAGGTAGTTTGTAATTGTTAGTAATAAAATACTATTTGAGTGCGTATATGGAATGTTTTTAAAAAATGCATTTTGAAAAATGCAGTATGCAGTATGTAATTTGTAATTATTTATGAAGTAAATTTCATCAAATAAATTTAATAGAATGAAGCATGTGTACTATGTAATATTTTTGAGAATTCTTAATAGTATGAAATCCTTACTATTGTGTATAGTATGAGATTTGAAATTCGTGCTTGCATAATTAGAATTACTATGGAATTTGGGCAATGTGTATGTGTGTGTGTTTTTCTTTTATCAATGTGAATCTTGGTTTGAATAATTACTGGGTAGTATGTATTTTTTAACTTTGCTCATATTTTTTTAATTAATACATATCGTTTAGTATGTATTTGATTACTGGTTTGAAATCTGGATTGAAGAAATTTTCAGAAAAATTGTATTGTACATTAATAATATGGTATGGAATCTTGTTTATTGTGGAAAGTGACTAGTATTTCAAAATGGATAGTATGCATTTTGTTTCAATCAAGGATTTTACAATACAATATGTTCTCAAAAAGGATTTCCATTATTCAATAAAATTTCAAATGGGTTGTAAAAAATACTACCCTTTATGAAATTTCGTACTACTATGACATAGTGCGAACAATTGGTTTGTTGAATTATGTCTTAATTATATTATGGGAGTTTAGTGAAAAGTATCAAAAGTTAAATTATATACTAATAATTTTTAAATACATGCTGCAAAAGACATTATGTACTAATTTATTTCCAGACTATCCAGGTACTCAGATCTTATGCAGTATGTAATTTATATTACTATTTTTTTTTTTACATCTAAGTTTGTTTGCAGACAATTTAAGTTTACAATGGTGAGCATCGTTAATGAATTTGCTCATGAAACATGAGGTCCAAAAGATGATCATGCCAAAAGGTTGTTGACGAAGGCACTGTCCAGAGTTTCAAAATTGAAATTATTGAAGCAGTTGCGACGAACCCATGGAAAATGCTCAAATGTTGTCAATTATTTTGTCAATTGCTGAATTGTGGTGTTTATATTTTTTCTAGAAACTGCTAGGTTAGGGATTGGTATTTTATATCCACAAGAATGTTGTGAAATTAGTATTGTTCCATTTTTGTTTGAAATATTTTATGCGATTCATTGATATTTGCAGTATGGATTGAACTTTCAGAGGATGTATTTTATTAATAAAGTTCATACTATATACTTCATTCTACAGAGAAAATATAATTAAAAAGGTTATAGTACAAAATAAAAAGTGATATAATAAAGAATCTAAAACGCTTAATCCCAAGTAAACTTAAATCAAAACTACTTTTTAAAAAAATAAAATTCAACAATATAGTATGCATAATGCTTAATTACATACTACTTATAATATTTTTTTCAAGATGAAAAATAATGATTGTCTTGTTTTAGGAATGTTTTACCATATAAATCCGTACTATTTTATAAATCCATACTACTTATAGGAAAAAAAGGTATAGAACACAATGTCCAGACTGCATAATTCCATGTTTTCTTAATTCAATAGTACTTTAAGAAATCAAAACCCAACTCTACAATACTACTTTGAAAAATCAAAACCCAACTCTACAGTATCCATACTGCTTAATTCCAACTAATTATTTTTTTTCTATATTAATCAAACCAACAGATATATCATATGTAATTTTTCATTCTAGTTGTCAGAATTGCATGATACTTCATCTTACACAATTCCATACTACATGGTTATTTAATCGTTTATTGTTTTTTTTTTTTTTTTGAAATACTCAAAATAATACGGCTACACATGTAGTCATAATTCATACTGATATTTTGAATAACACTTGGCAAAAATGATCGATACATATAGTTTATAATGTACCACCTGTAAAAAAAAATACATCTATGTATATATACTCAATGCTACCCACTAGTAAATACATAATACACATAATTCCACACTACATAATTGAATGTTGTCTTAATTCCACACTAAATATATATATAAAGGCCACCTTCACAATATTCATACTACTTGATCCCACACTATGTAATAATTAGTTCCTCTATTGAGCTAACCAGATAATTTGCAGTAGTATGGATGCAATACTCTACTAACTAATACAAATGCAACACCTAACTCCATACTAACTTCATACTAGCACACACAATTCTATTGCCATACCACTTTCATATTTTATAAAATTGTGTATGCCAAATCATCTTAATTTCATAATAGCAAACATAATTACATAATAATTGATACAATAGAAGGCACTATTTCATACTAGAAGACACAATTCCATATTACTTATACTACTAGATGTATAAATTGGGTTTGATAAATCACACTAATTTCATAGAAGAAGACAAAATTCCATACAAACTGATATAGATACAACACACAACTTTTTTTTTGCCCCCCTAAAAAATGATATAAACAAAACAGAAAATGTTGGCGTCATTTACGAGTCACAACAGCCATGAGAGAAGTAAACCAACTTCTCTTGAAATATGAAAATGATTTTTCATAACCTGTGAGAGCAGGATTGAGAACTAACCACTAAATTACCTTTAAACCATCTAAAGCAAACACAGAGTTTACAAAACTACTCAACACAAAAGTTATGACGAGTACTAACGCGACCCACTTTAAGTGTCATAAAGGCTTATATTTCTCCTTCAGCCGATTCATAAGCTTGAATCTCTCTTCAGTTTCAACCTGCTGACATATATCAGACTGCGAGAATCTTCAACTAACTCACAATTGGGATAATCACTATCAGACAAATTGGTTTTAGAGCCCCTGTTCAAGCCGAAACGGTTTCTTCTCAAAGAGGTGTCGTGAATTAGATATGTTAATGTGACTCACCTTCGATTCTCCAGATCTACAGAAAGAGATATTTATTTTAATGATTGGGGATAAAGGAAAAGAAAGAAACATGAAATATTGGGTCAGGGCATTATAGACAATATATGTTATAATTTGTGATTTAATGGGATAAATTTAACCTAAATAGTATGAAACTTAGTTAGGTGATTATATGGTAATTAATGGGTATAATATTGTAGTGAATGGGAATTTCCCCATATATATATATATATATATGTATATATATATTTGCGCGTGTAAGTAATTTAGGACAAATAAATATAATAATGAGAGAGCAATACGCAGTATGATAAAAAATCAACTTAAGAAAGAGCACTCAGTGAGTTTCGGTTAGAGAAAGATGCTCTCAACTTAGAGAGAGAAACACCCTTCACTAAGTGCCTAAACTTTGATTTTCTTGAAGATTGCTTGGAGTTTGAGAGAATTTTGCTTGAAGACTTGAAGATTTCTTTGAAGAATGCTTGAAGATTTGAATCTCGGGGCCCACCTCCGATTCTTCTCTTCAATTGCTTGAAGATTTGAAGATTATTTGAAGTTTAGCTTGAAGATCCACTTGAAGATTTGAAAATTGCTTGAAGATTACTTGAAGGTTTGAGTTTCTTGACCCACCTTTTGATTCTTGTCTTCATATCTTCAAATCTTTCAAACCATCATATTTTTTATTCCGAATATACCCCCTTGATTTGGTTTATTCCCGTCCCGCCCAAGCTCAAATAAAAAAAAAAGAAAAAAAATCAAAAAATAATAAAAAAAAGTAAAAAAGAAAAAGAAAAATTGAGTTTCTTGGGCAGCCGATCAATGGGGAAATCAAAGAAAAACCTCCCAAGTCCAAACAAAAAAGATAATGTCAATCAGGATGCTGCAAATCCCGACCCTGTCAAAGCATCAATGGAGGATGTTGCAGCCACTAAGGAAGCACCCGACCCCTTTCCCCCCTCTAAAAGGGGTAGGCAGGAAAGGTACGCCATCCTCATCCTCTAAGCCAACTTCACATCAGCAATATGGTAACTTCATCCAAGACTTGGAGAAGACACCCGTTGCCGCCAAGCAAGGGGCGGAGGAGCCGCCAACTGATGGGACTCAAGGCGTCGATACAGCTAATGGCCTGGAAAAAGACGACGCGGCTGATGCACCGAGTGCAAAAGAGTAGAATGTCTGGGCCAAGAAATTATTTCCGACTAACCGAGCTTCGGGCCATGGCTTTAAGCTCACGGACCTGAACCTCCTCGAAGATGAGGTGACGTCATCTTAAAGCAGGAGGACATTGACCGAGTCGAGTCTTCTTAGGGACACTGCCTCATGGGATACTTTGCGGCTAAATTTCCAAGTATGGCATCCGTTCATGAGATTATCAGAAAATGGATGGTCCCAAGCAAGGTCTTTACTCATAGTAGTGGATTGCTCGTCTTCAAGTTTAATTCTGAGCAAGATAGGGACCATGTGCTTAATGGGGGGCCATATGTTATCTATGGTAGACCTTTGCTTTTGAAAGTCATCCCATCATGCTTCGAGTTTGATGATGGTAAAATTAGCATGATGCCAGTGTGGGTAAACTTGTCGGGTTTACCACTCAATTGCTGGACGCAAAACGCCCTATACAAAATTGGACGAAAAATTAGTCGGCCACTCTCCACGGACGAAGTGATGAGAAAAAAGGAGAGAATCACTTATGCTCGACTCCTTATTGAGACGAATATCTCAAAGGAATTGGTGAAAACAGTCAGCATTCGACTCCCCTCCAGAAAGCTAAGGCAGCAGCGTGTCGTTTTTGAATTTATCCCCAAATTTTGTAGCACTTGCAGAAGATTGGGTCATGCTACGGAGAGTTGCGATGCCAACGAGAAGGTAGGCGCTCCAGGACCCTTCAAGCCGATCCCACATAGGCAGCCTTACAAGAAAATTGTTGCCCTAACGAAGAAAGTATACGCCCCTAATGCACCTCCGAAGTCTGGTCCGGCTCCAAAGCAAACAATCGGAAAGGCACCACATATGAGTAATTCCACTGTGGCAAGTGGATCAAAGGGACCCGAGGAAAAGTTAGAGGAGACGCATGTCGTGGAGACACCGAATCCTAACCGAGAGACGACTCAAGTCACATCAAAGCCTATCGACAATGGACAGAAGAAGAGAATTATTTCGGAGCGTGTTTCCGATCAAAACCAATGTCCAAAGGAAGACTAGCTTCCTAAGGATCCCATGAGCACCAATTTGAAGGTAAAGGAGGAAATGACCGAGCCACTAGCCAAAGCCTCCAATAGCAAAAATAAGAAGGGCAACGCCCTTTGTATTTCATCATGAAGTGTGCAAGTTGGAACATTAGGGGCTTTAACAAGTCCCTAAAACATAATGGGGTGTGACACCTCATTAAGGAACATCATTTTGATGTATTGGGTATCTTGGAGATGAAACTTAACCTGGACAAGCTCGTGCGAGTCTTGGCGAATAAATTCAATGGATGGGCGCATATTAATAATTTCCACACTCACGCAGCGGGGCGAATTTAGGTCCTTTGGAATTCCTCAAAGGTTTATCGTGAGCAAGTAGATTTGTCTACGGTTTCCACACCATTATTATTCGTAGATCATTGTGGGACAACTTGGTGCGTTTTAGCTGGCAGCATTCGTATCCTTGGATACTTATGGGTGATTTTAATAATGTACTCGGGGCAAATGAAAAATATAATGGGCGTATGATCACCTCCTACAAAATGAATGACTTTGTGGATTGTTGTAAAAATGTCGGATTGGTGGACATGCAATATTCAGGATGCCCTTACACTTGGTATGGAAGAGGAGTTTGGAGCAAATTGGATAGAGCCATGGTGAACCAAACATGGCTGATCGCGGGATTATCGGGGCATGCTCACTTCCCCCCCTCAGGATGCCTTTCGGACCACTCGCCTTGCATCGTGACTTTGCTTCGTCAAGACAGGCTCTCAACAAACCTTTTAAATATTTTAACATGTGGTCTAAGCATTGTGACTTTCAGGACACCATCAAGAATGTTTGGGTGAATGATGTGCATGGGACGGGGTAATTTTCTCTTTGCAGGAAACTAAAGCTGTTGAAGGGTCCCCTCAAGCAGCTTAATGCCAAGCACTTTAGTCACATTTCCGACAGATGCGAGAGGGCTAACATGGCTCTCAAACTTGCCCAACAACAGTTTCATGACTCGCCCGAAGACGACGCCCTAAGGGACCAAGTTTGCACCCCGCGCAAGGAGGCCACTTGTCTAGGCGAGGCGGAGAGACATTTCTATTACCAACAGACCAAAAGCACGCACCTCAAATTTAGTGACAAGTGCACTAAGTTTTTTCACAGCCTGGTGAAGAGGAATACGAGTAGAAACCATATTGTGAAGGTCAAGCGCGACGATGGGTCCTTTACCTCCTCGCAAGATGAAGTTTCAAAGGAGTTCTCGGGGTTTTACAAAAAGTTACTTGGCACGGCTACCTCATGCCAAGCAATTGACCCCCATGTCATCGGCAGCGGTCTTACAATTTCCCTCGAACAATCTGAGTCCTTGGTTAACAATGTCTAGGACGATGAGATCAAGGCAGCCTTGTTCAGTATCGACGAAGAGAAATCACCGGGTCCTAATGGGTACACTTCGAACTTCTTCAAGAAAGCATGGCAAACAGTGGGTGAGCAGTTTTGAAAGGCGGTGAATGAATTCTTTGAATCGGGGCGACTTTTAAAGAAAATTAATCACACGATCCTTGCCATGATTCCAAAATCGGATTAGACATGTTCAGTTGGGGACTACCGTCTTATTGCATGCTGCAATGTTACGTACAAGGTGATCTCGAAGATTCTGGAAATGAGACTTGCATCCACTTTGGGCACAATCGTGGATCAAGCTCAATCTGCTTTTGTGGAGGGGCGCAGCATGGTTGAGAATATTTATTTGGCTCAGGAGTTTTTGAGGAAATATCATCGGATCAAAAAGGTGTCCCCTCTGTGCATCCTCAAAATCGATCTCCGAAAAGCTTTTGACTCGGTCAATTGGGGCTTTCTTAAATCTGTCCTCGAGGGGCTTAATTTTTCGAGAACGTTTGTTAGTTGGGTCATGGAATGCGTGTCCTCTACCTCTTATTCCATATCACTTAATGGGAGCCTGCACGACATTTTTAAAGGGAAGAGAGGTTTGAGGCAAGGCGACCCACTCTCCCTATTCTTGTTCGTTCTATGCATCGAGTACCTTTCGAGGTCTTTGAATATTTCCACGGCCAACCCTAATTTCAACTTCTATCCGAGGTGTGAGAAAGATCGAATTACCCACTTTGCTTTTGCTGATAATCTTATGCTCATGGTGAGGGGCAATCCAACTTCGGTTAGTATTCTCATGGAGTGTCTCTCCAATTTCAGTGAAAAATTGGGGCTAAGCATGACCGCTTTAAAATCAGACCTTTATACGGCGACAATATTGGGGGAGGACCTTGAGGAGATTCAGGAAATCATGGGCATCCCGCTTGGCACGATGCCTTTCCTCTACTTGTGCATACCCCTCTCGGCTCATAAATTGAAGCCGATGCACTATGCGCCCTTCATCGACAAGATTACATCATATATCAATGCGTGGACTGCATCTTCTCTTTCTTATGCGGGATGGGCTGAACTCATCCGGTCGGTACTCCAAGGAGTTGAATGTTTTTGGCTATCCATCTTCCCCCTCCCGGCGGGGGTCATCGATAGAATCAGCAAGTTGTGCCGAAATTTTCTTTGGAATTCTAAAAATGCTCTGGTTGTTTGGGATGAAGTTTGCCTTCCCAAAGCCAAAGGGGGTCTCGGCTTTAAAGTCATCAAAGCGTGGAACAAGGCACTGTTGACCAAAGCCTTGTGGAACATTCACAACAAAAAGGACACTCTTTGGGTTCACTGGGTGCATAACATATATTGGAAGAAATGCACCTTATGGCAATGGACTTCGAGTCGGGAGGACTCGCCATTGCTCAAAGGCTTGCTTCACATAAGGGACAAGATTTGCATCCGGGAAGGGACTTTCAAGGCTGCAATCTAAAAAATTCAGAGTTGGGACGGTGGGAATGGGCTTAGCATTGCCAAGGCCTATGATTACTTTCGGGATGCCGGGACTACTAATCGCTGGGCTGCCGATGTTTGGAATGCTTGCGTCACCCCGAAACATGCTTTCACCTTGTGGCTTGACATCAAACAAAGGCTACTTACGAGGGACCGATTGCACTACCTTGACATTGACAAGGCTTGCGCATTTTGTGTTCGTGTGGATGAATTTTTGCAGCACATCTTTTTCGAGTGCAGTTTTAGTGGGATAGCTTGGAGGGGTATTCGGGACTGGATAGGCATCAGACGATCCATGACGAATATTGCTAGCGCCTTGAAGTAGATCAAGAAAGAAGGAAGAGGCACCACTTGGCATGGCAAGGCCAAGCACATTGCGCTAGCGAGCACCGTCTACCACATTTGGACAAAGAGGAACCGGCAGATTTTTGAAGGCTTGTCCCCACAGGTAACCGACATTGTTTTTAAGATCAAAACTCAAGTGTACAAGGCTATGTTCATTTTGTATCCCAATATTTTAATTCATTTCGAACATGTAGCTAGGGGAGGATGATTTGTAGCTTTTCATTTTGATGTACACCTGGGTATGCCCAGCGTATTTTGTATTGCCTACTTTGTAGCGCCCATTTTTGATCTATAAAGTTTTTACATTTCGATCAAAAAAAATCAACTTAGGAGGATAGAAATTGAGAATGATAATAGAGATTATACCAATCATCGTATTTTCTACAAGAATTTTAATTACCAAGGAATGGAAGCAATTATTGCTAAACTAAAAGAACTACCGTGAAATACATATACTATCATCATAGTATTATATCAGATATTAGTATGAGCATGAATAACGGATTCGACAACACACCTGTGATGTAACCAAGAAAATTGGCTTACCAAGAAAGAGGTCGAATCGCCTCAAATTGCCTTATCGACCACGAACGACCTGCACAAAGCCCAATCCGTACAGCCCCGGTGTAGGCCCTTCGATACTTAAGTCAGCAATCATAAAATTATATAAAGAGAGAATAATTCCCCATATAATATGTGAGCTCCGTGATCCATGATAATTGAAGTTATGAAAATAAGAGTTTGAATCCCCTATTTATAAGATTATTTAAACTTATCCACCAACCAATAAGATTGCTTCATAAGATGGGATTAAATCTCCTAATTGAACCAAATCTCCACAATTAGTAAATATTCTTATACTAGGATTCTTACTTTTCATTATTTCATAATAACCATAAAGTCTTATTATTTCCATATTATCGACTTGTCGGGGCCTTATAACCATATACAATAGCCCATATCAGCCCATCAGGGCCCAAAGTTCCACTAGCCACATAGCCCAGCTCTCAACACCGAACTATTATAATACCATTTACCTCATAAAAACTCATCACTCCCATACAAGAGCTCGCCACTCCTATGCACAACTCGCCCTCCTATAGAAGAGTTCGCCTCACTTAAAGAAAAGGTTGCCTTTCAAACCTAAAACCCACATGCATACCAACCTGATTATTTGATTCCGTATCAGTTAGTCTCCCATATTCTGCGTGATTGATGTTGAAATCAGATAGAATATAAAAAATAAAACTTTTTTCAAACAGAACGTGATTACCTTTATACTCCTACTTTTAGCAATGCACACATTATTTATAAAAAAATTACGTATTCTTGAAACCATATTTTAACAATAACCATGACCACATACCATTTATCCGACCTAAAATAGTTCGGCCAAAAAATCATTTGGTCGAATTAAAACAGGTCGAGCTACCCATGTCTATAGCCTTATCCTTAAGCCCTAATCCACCTCTTCGACCTAAGCACAGACCCATAGTCTTATAAACCAACCAAATTAAATCAACTAAACCATACCAACCTACAACTAACTCAAAAATGTCTGTCTAATTTAGAGAAACAGATCGCAAAATAATTGAGTTTATGGCTCGTAAAATTGGTTTTAACGGGAATGGATGCGATGATGATGATGATGCCTCTGATTAAAAATCACGTGCTGCCGTTTTATTTGTGCCATTAGTAGTGATCGTTGCTTATAGACACTAAATTATTGTTATTTTTTGATATTTGTTTTCATGGGTTTAGTGTGGAGTTAAACACAGGTCTAGAATTGCTTTCTAGTGAGCTATGATTCTTTGTTTAAATCTTGAGTATGCGCGCAATAATCTGAATATTCT
Organism: Phtheirospermum japonicum; assembly: GCA_014905375.1. Lineage (NCBI taxonomy): Eukaryota > Viridiplantae > Streptophyta > Magnoliopsida > Lamiales > Orobanchaceae > Phtheirospermum > Phtheirospermum japonicum. The sequence goes on from BMAC01000709.1 coordinate 378,616, forward strand.
TTATATTAAAATTGTGAAATATAATAAAAGTGACTAATATAATTGTTTCACGACTAACTGGTTGGGGTAGTTTGAAATTATCGGTATGTGATTATGACAAGTTAAACTATAAATAGACATATAATGTAGTTTACAAAAAATTGTTTTATAATATATAAATGTGTAGTAATTGACCTTCAATTTGTTTTAAATATTATTCTGTTGACCAACAATCGTGACCTAGATATTTTAAATTATTATATTATATTAATAAACCAATAATATTACACGTACTTCGTATGAATTTATACCATACATTTCAGTACATTTAATCACATATAATACAAAAATAGTGAGTCCTCCATATTCTAAACCATATCAGCATAATTATATATTATCTCCTACCTAAACAATTTTCAGCTCATAATCATGAGAACCATAATACCATAAACTATTTCATCCATATAAAATCATAAGACCATTTACTATAACTTATTACTTAAGCATCGTTACATAACCATTAATACGACGAGCCTTTGCTGACCATAAAAGCACAGAACCCATAAAACCATAAACCATAAAGACATCGTCGACCTAAACGAGCGTCGACTCACAACCATAAGAACCATAAAAGCCATCGTCGATCTAAATAAGCATCGGCCCATAAAACCATAACCATTTACCTGATCGAAAATAGGTCAGCCAAAAAAAATCATTTAGTCGACCTAAAATATCTCGGCCAAAAGACTACTGCGTACCCTAACCATAAACCACTTATTCATAAAAATATGCATATATTTGGATCATGTAACCATGGAGCGATCATCGACCTAAAACATGTCGGTCAAAACCTTAATCATAAAAACATCTACTTAAGCATCGCCTTATAACCATAAAACCTGTTAGCTATGAATCTTCCCATAAGGCTAGAACACCATAATACTTACCGACCACATAACATATTCATGAAGTCTCCGCCAATATATGTAAGCGTCAACTTATTGACACTTATCATAAGATTACTACCGACCTGACGTAAGTCAGTCAAAATAAACCACTACACATCAAACCAGGTAAAACCATATAAAACCACATAGGACCGAGAAAACCAACCAGTCCCCCGACTTTAAGTAAATTGAGCAAAATAAAATAGCTAGACCATACTCAAACCAGGTAAAACCACATATAACCACATAGGACTGAGAAAACCACTTAGTCCCCCATGTTTAGATTAATAAGGCAACCAAACCATACTATACCAAAGAATCCAATAATGAACAATAGACATATTCAGCAATCATATTCACATAATCAAAAAACTAAAAAATATGTTAATCAACCATATTCATCAAAAATTGGATCTAGTGTTGACCTATTCCCGTAACCATTCAACCACGCCCATCGCCGACCTATAAAAGTATCAGCCCATAACCATATAAACCATAAATCATCGCCGACCTAATAAAAGCGTCAGTCCATAACCACAAAAATTATAAACCATCGCCGACCTAATAAAAGCGTCAACCCATAACCACAAAACCATAAACCATCAAACATAAACCATCCCCGACCTAATGAAAGGGTCAGCCCATAAACATAAAAATCCATATCATAAACCATAACCATTGCCGACCTAAACAAGCGCCAGGACATACTATCCATAACCATACCATTTATTAATACAACCTAAGCCAAACTTGCGATCAGACCATAACCATTTAGATCGAACCAAATGAACTATATCAAATCCAGTAGACCATATCAAATAAACTGACTCATATAAGCCAAATAAATCAAATTAACCATCCCAAACCAAAACAAACCATACCAATCCTAATAACCGTATTAACCCAAATAGATCAAACAAAATAAATAAATCACATAAATAATATAAACCAAATAAACCATCTAAAACTATTAACAAAAATAAATCTTTAAACCAAATAAAATAACTACACCATACAGTCCCATATAATCAAACCAAATAGACCATATAAACCTTATTATCCAAAAATAAATCTGCTAAATCACATTAATCAAAAAAACCATACCCTATAAAATCAAATAAACTCGCTAAACACATTAGCCATATAAACCAAATAATACTAAAGCGAACAAATAATATTAAACCGAATATAACAAATAACCATATAACCAAATAAAATATATAATCATATAACCAAATAAACTCATATAAACCAGTTGAACCATATTGAATCACATAAATCATCTAGTTCCCCATGTTCTAGCTAAAAATAAAGAATCAAGTAAGGTAGATAAATGAAATAAATAACCCTCCCTTTTACATAATTTAAACGAGCATACCTGATACACAGTCATATTATGCCAAAGAATTTTTTTACCTCTCCTCGAATATCCAAACGCCACCTCGTCGCATTTGGTGAGTCGACCATCCCCTGGTTAAATTTCGGGTAGCACATACATTAACCCTTTAAGACCAAAATTAACACAAACTAAATAGGTAGACCTGCACTCAATCCATTAGTATACGGTCATAAAAAATAATTGATAAATATCATCCGCGCATCACAACCCTTACTCGCGCCCCTAATTATTAAATTAACCCGTAATCCTTATTATTAATAAAAAAACATTAAGACTTATTTTCGTTAAAGACTTCATTCCCCGTCTTGTCCATAATATATGGATGTCGTATCACACCCTAATACGAGGAAGCATATAAGAAAAACTAACATTTTTATGTAATCCATATAATTTAATCCCAATAGATTCCATTGACATATTATTTAAATTCCATAACTAAGCATGTCATCAAAAAGTGCACAAACATAATCTCATGAATGAGTGTGATTCATAAATCAATAAGCACTTAGCGGATGGTCACATAATGGTTTATTCCCCAGATCCTGTTCAACTTGGGTTAATTCCAAGAGCCCTAAGCTAGGTGTTGGGATGTTCTCATATAAAAAATCACATAAAATATAAGGGCTCACAAAAATCAAAGTAAATCCAAATCGTCCACCATTGGGATTTTCTTAAAACATCAATATATATCCTTAGGTAACCAATTATGCCATAATAAGTCCTTTATCTCCTAGAGGAATTAATTAAAGAGGTCAACTTACCCCACTTATCCCAATTACATCACATACAACACATAATATTCTCAAAGCAAATATCAATAAAGGCCATCCTTTTTTAAATATATTAACGTTTATGACGTATTTAATTGTCACCTTCATAGCAAACCAAATTTGGCAACCACTGTAATCACATACATGTTAGGAGTTATCAAAACCACCTTCCAGGATATGCGGCTAATCAAGATATTTATAGGCCGCCCACTGATAGTTCAATAATATTAATAAATCAGATTAGGACAATAGAGAACTTATCTTTATATTTGTGTTCCCCAGACGTATTGGTTTTGATCAAGTGAACTATGTTTTCTCATGTCATTTACTCAAGGACTCGATGTCCCACATATTCCCACAGACGGTGCCACTTGATTTAACCAAAAAAATTGGCTTACCAAGAAAGAGGTCGGATCGCCTTGAATTGCCTTCTCGACCACGAACGACCTACACAAAGCCCAATCCGGACAGCCCGGACGTAGGCCCTCCGATGCTTAAGTCAGTAACCATATAAATTTTATAAAGAGAGAATAATTCCCCATATAATATGTGGGCTCCATGATCCATGATAATTAAAGTTATGAAAATAAGAGTTTGAGTCCCCTATTTATAAGATTATTTAAACTTATCCACCAACCAATAAGATTCATTCATAAGATGGGATTAAATATCCTAATTGTACCCAATATCCATAATTAGGAAATGTTATTATGCTATGATTCTTACTTTCCATAATTCCATAATAACCATAAAGGCTTATTATTTCCATGTTATCGACCTGTAGGGGCCCCATAACCATATACCATAGTCCATATCAGCCCATCAAGGCCCAAAGTTCCACTAGCCACATAGCCCAACTCTCAATACCAAGCTATTATAATATTATTTAACTCATAAAAGCTCGTCACTCCCATACAAGAGCTCACCACTCCCATACAAGAGCTCGCCACTCATATGTACAACTTGCCCTCCTATAGAAGAGCTCGCCTCTCCTAAAGAAGATGCCGCCTTTCAAACCTAATACCCACATGCATACCGACCTGAATATTTGATGCCGTATCAGCCTGCATATTGTGTCCAATTATTTTGTTATCATGGAAACTGCACTTTAATAAATAATAAGAATGATCGTTACAATATTAAATACTAAATTTACTTATTTTTAGTTTTGTAACCAACAACCAATGCGAGCATCATAAAACACTATTCTTAGCAATACACATTATTAAAATTAGCACCAATAATATCTTATGCACTCTATTGCAAATTGATTGTCATAATCTTAATCATCCATTAAGGAATGTATGCAATTGTTGCTAAGCTACAAGAGAACCATGAAATACATATACTAGCATGCAATACTAACACAAATAATGAATTAAAAAATAGGAGTGCATATCAAGATAAGAAACTTCACTTCAAATAAACGCTAAAAATTGAATTTACATCTTAGATAAAACTCAGAATTGTTGAAGGAAAAACACAATTAGTGTGCCTTCGTCAACAAGTAATTGATGATGGACATTAGGTATTTGTTATCTTTATGTAATATGGAAACATGTATTTGATACTCTATTAGGGAGTCTTTGATGAATAAGAGAACCCTAATTCTACTGTCTCTTTCGTGTCCTTTTCTTTTCTGCCTTTTCTTTTACACATTATCAGCACGAAACTCCAACCTATTTAGAGTGATTGACAAATAAGCCTTGATAACCAAAGTAATAATTATACAATTTTTGTAGGTCAAAAACCTATATGTGCTGTAAGTTTGAAAAATCATTTTTTCATGTTTCAACCGTAGGATCACGTTCCAATTCTTACATTCTGAATGGTGGAGATTAGATTCTGAGATACGAGGAAATATATATAAAATTCCGAACAAAGCAGATTTTATTTTTGGAATTTTCTGTGCAGTGGCTTTCAAAAATAAGATTTCGCAAGATCGAACCGTTGGATCAAGCAAAACATTGGAAATATTACTCCATACATATGAAAGTTTATTCTGAACGGTCAAGATCTGGATTTGAGGTACGTAGAGTCTGATTATGAGTTTTGAATAGAGCTGATCTTGTTTCCCGAAACTGTCCGTTCAGCTTTTGTAAAATTAAATTACACATAATCTAACCGTTGGATAAGCTTGATTTTGGATATAATGTTCAAAAGACATAGTGGTTAAATATTTATGGTGGAGATTGGGTTTTACACTTCCTATTGTCAAAAACATATCACGCACAAACCTATTGCAAAAACAAAATTCGAGGAATGCCCGGAAGAATTGTGTCTTTCCTTTAATGTAATACTAATTACCCTATTATTTATTAAATGCAACTAATAAATATCTTTTTATATGGATATATATGGCATGATATGTATTATTGTGCATTCTTATACAAAGCATGTATAATATATATGTTACCTATGATTATATGCATGTGATGTTATGTACAATATGGGAAAATTTTATTTTTGGTACACTAAGTTGGCTACTTTCCAGAAAAGATACGTGATGTTGACCATCATCAAACAACATCCATTAAGTTGTTCAATTCATCAAAAAAGGTACAAAAAAAGCCCGATCGGGCTTTTTTGCTGACGTGGCGTGATTCAATACTTTCTTATCATTTTTCCTTTAATTTTAAATATTAAATTGAAAAAAAAAACTGGGAAGATTTTCATTTTTGATACACTATGTTGACCACATTCCAGAAAAGGTACGTTAAACTGGCCAATTCATCAAAAAAGGTCCAAAAAAGCTTTGATCGGATTGTTTTTTTCTAAAGTGGTTTAATTCTATATTTTCTTATCATTTTTCTATAATTATACAAAATAAATTAAAGACAAAAATGTGTTTTGCTCTCTCTTTTATTTTTATATTTTTCTTTTCTCTTTCGGTTAATCTAATTAATAAAATTATAATCAATAAAAATTAATGTAAATCATTTATAAATATAAAAATATAATACAAATATTAAAAAATATATAATAAATATAGAGAGTTTGAAATTCATTCATAATAGATTTTTTCATATATATTTTTATATATGTTTTTTTTAAGATTTATTTTATATTCTTATATTATTCTATTAATCTTCTTTTACTTAAAAACCTGTTTTGCCTTCATTTTCTTTTCTTTTAATCAAATAAATAAAATCTTAATTAATAAGAAATAAAAAAGATAGTGATAGATATATAAACATAAAATAAATCTTCAAAAATCATAAAGTTAATATAATATTTTATATGACTTTTATATTATTAAAATTAAAATTAATAAAAAATTAATAAACTCGGTGTTAGACCTACGGATAAAGAAATTTATTGAGGCTAACCAGGATCGATATGAATAGTGAAAATAACCTCAAAGCAAAGGGGAAGAGATATGTTGATCCCTACCTATGTGGGAAGAATGAACCACAAGGTAAGATATGTAAGAGTTTGAGATATTTATTGGTCGTGGTAGAAGTCACGGTGGTTCTCCGAATAACCTTTCTTAGTCAATGGATATCCTCTATTTTGATTGATGAAATTTGTTTGTTTCTTACTTTACAAAGAGCTTGTGAAAGTATAATCAATCATTCATATTAGACTATTGTGTTTGGTCTTAAAACTTATTTTGAGTTAGATTTATGTGATGTGTCTCGATTTAAATTAATTATTATTTTTGGCTTATTGGTAAATTTTGCATTTCATTCTGAAGCATTGAATATAATTAAGTTTATTTACCACACATTCACATAAAAGGTTCAGGAGTAAACTATTATATATAATATAATATATATAGAAAATAATGTAAAATATTAGAATGAAAAGTATTTCGTTCAAATATCTCTGAAGAATGTGAAGATTTGTCGAGAAATAGACAATTGTTCACTGAATTGATATTTATATGTGACAAAGTCTTGATGTCTAGTGGCACATTGATTAAAGTCATAAAAGCTCAATATGGACCAAGAGCGAAATGAACCTTGTCGAGTTTGATGATATTCATGTTGATGATTATCATTAATAAGTACATTATGAGAATGGAACTATACCTTTAATTTAAGTGGAAGAAAGCACATTTTAGAGTCAATCTAGTAATTTTACTTTACTACTGTTTGATTATTGAATCATAAGATATGACCAACAAAGAAATTTTGGACACGACTCATTCAAGTTTTGACATGACTGACATGGATTCTTTGGTCGTCGTGATATGATGGTCCATATTATAAGAAATTAACATGTACATCTTTTATTTTGAGTTAAGCACAAAATGGGATAGAAATTTGATGCACAATATAGTGTCGAACTAATGCTGTTCAATTACAACTGGTGCATTCTAAAGTACTAGGAGCACTACATACATTCATATCTCAAAGATACATCACTCATTTTTTCAAAACTTATTCATTAGCAAAATTGTATGATTGAGACCTTCATATGCTAAAAATACAAAGTATAATATTTCATTCTTATAATTGATAATTGATAATACATGTGAACATAACCATTCAAAATGTGGATCATTCAAGTATTTTATAATTTTGGTCGATGCCTTAGCACGTATTGTCCATAAAAATATTGCATTTTCAAAACTTCTAAAACACTTTGTATGATTGAGGACTCACTACCCTTATAAAGCACCCAAACTCATAATGTTAGAGAGTTTAGATCAAATGTATTTGATGTCTATTGCATTTCAATCAAGATCGATGTAATGCATCTTGTACCCTAATGTGCAAATACAATAAGGTCTCAAAGACGACACCGTCGAAAAGAATATAGATGGTGATTAAGATAATATTATGCGTACTCATATTTTTTTCTTTGCACAAGGTTATGAAATATTGCACGCAACTCTTATTCGTTTATGAAACTCTGCTAACCAAATATTTTGCGTACCAGTTGGTAACTGGATATAAGTCTGATAATTCATATCTACGCATATTTGATTATGCAGTATATGTGCCTATTACGCCCCCACAACGCATTCATATGGGTTTCTAAAGACGATTAAGTATTTATGCTGGATATGAATCTCCATCAGTCACCCGCTGTTTGAAACCTTTGATAGACGATCTCTTTACCGCTAAGTTTCTGGATTTGTCACTCTAATGAGACAGTCTTCCCGTCGTTAGAGGGAGATAAAAAAAGTATTTTCTAATGGAACGACATGAATATTTTCATACTGTGTCTCATTATAATCCCCGCATTTCACAATGTAACGTGAAAGTAAAGTAAAGTGAACAATTGATCTTCAAAGTATAGAAGACTCAATTTCTAAAGTGACGAGATCATATATATATACGAGCTGCAAATGTGTCTACAAGATTAAAAGTCCCCATAAAGGGCACAATGTCACAGATTAAGACATTGCAACCATACTTAGTGGAGGTATGGTTGAGGTCGTGACTCCCAAAAGGAACAGGGGGAGGTCACTTGGTTCGATCAATACTCGCCCAAGGAATAAGAGGGCATGTATGGCACAACCTCAATTAATCATCAATGAACATAATTTCTCTCATGAGATTATCTCTGGTTATACTTATATCCATGAGTCATTACTGGAAGACGCTCCAATGTTTAATATGATTCCAGAGAATAAAGAAATCTCAATATACTATGAGAGTTTATATGAGTTGATGGAAAGACTTTCCACACACATTGATGATATATGTATATTGTTGCTCAAGGAATCATAGATGGTATTGAACCACGCTCTATTGAAATATCAACAAAGAGCAAATTGGCCTAATTATAAAGAACCAATCCAAGTAGAACTAAATTCACTGACAACTAGACAGGTATTCGGTTTGGTAGTGCTAATCTCATCAAGTGTAAAGCCTGTAGGATATAAACAAAGTTTTTTTAGAAAGCGCAATGAGAAAAATAAAGCCATGAGATGCAAATCTAAACTTGAAGCACAAAGTTTCTCAAAATTCCCTGGAATTGACTATGGGGATATGTACTCTCCCATAATAGATGTTATAATTCTAAAGAATGAGAATGCAGCTTATATTTGTGGTTACATCATATCTTTATGGAGATCATGATTTAGAGATATATATGAAAGTGCTTTATGTCCTTTCCTTGCGAAGGCAAGTGACACTAAGCCACAAAGTGCATTTATAATTAAATTAAAACACTCACTTCATGGATTGAAATAATCCAGACGGATGTGGTATAACTGTCTAGGTGACTAATTGATTGGGAAAAGATAATCTATGCCCTTGCGTATTTATAAAGATAATAAGTTTCAAGCTTGAGATTATAATTGTATATGTCAATGAAAGGAACATAATATTCACTCTTAATGAAATAAGATATATCTCTAGTTATTTAAAATTTTAATTCGAGATAATGAACCATGGAAAACCTCGTTCATATTAAGGCTTTAAGCTAAAACCGAGTTTGTGGAATACTAAATTCTACGGTTTTTATATATCCAAAAGATGATCAGGCGATTAAATATGGATAAGTGCAATATCTTAGCACTCCTATGATTGGTCAAAGTGAAGATATTAGGAAAGATAAATTTTGTCAGTGGAATGACGAAGAACTGGAGGGAGTTGAAATTCCCTTCCTATGTACAATATGCGCATTATTGTACCATTACTAATACACTTGACCAAATATTACTTTCTCAGAATTTTTATCTTGATTTAACTCAAGAAAGCGTAATGTCACCGAAATGAAATCAAAATGTATTTTGATACCTAAAAGATATAATTGACGTGAGTTTTTTTTCCCATTCATAAATATAATTAGGACTGAAGATGGTCTTCTAACCCCTAAAGAAAATGTTGAGTTTACTTCTTACTGTGAAACACTAAATAATATTGTTGATGTTGGTTACCTATTTGATTCATGTAAAGAGATCATTATCATACACTTAGTAGTTCGTGAATATTTAATAATCATAAATATCTCTAAGAATAGTGTCGTGAATTCTACCACTGAAAAATCCACTTGTAGATATGAACATATGCAAGTTCAAATGAACAAATGAAAGCAGGCTACATGAAAGGTGATAATATGAACCATATCACCACAACTCTTCTACAACCAACAATTATGGAATTTCTCAAGAGTCAAGTAAATTGAGGAAGTGGAAACTCTCAAAATTCTCTTGATATATGTATATATCAAAGAGAGGTGTAGACGTTAGGGGGAGTCTCAATATAGGTGTGTTCTACTCTTTTTCCTTAGACCAAGTTTTATTTTTCCCATTGGGTTTTATTACTTGGCAAGGTTTTAACTATGTAACAATGAAACACCATTTTACCCTTTGACTTGGCACAAGGGGGAGTGTTGAAGGAAAAACACAATTAGCGTGCCTTCGTCAACAAGTAATTGATGAGAGACAATTTAGGTAGTTGTTATCTTTATGTATTATGGAAACATGTATTTGATACCCTATATAAAAGGAGTCTTTGATGAATAAGAGAACCTTAATTCTACCGTCTCTTTCGTGACTTCTTCTTTTCTACTTTTCATTTTACAAGAATCAATATTTATATCCAAGATTTTACCAACATCTATCATTGTAACTTTAACTAGTATGAGCATCAAAGTGAAACATTATTAGAAACACACATAGTTTGAGATTAGCATCACATACTCCTTAACCACAATTAAATATGTTGTCAAACATGCGCAGTATATAAAACTTCTAGTTTTTAGTATCCTTAAATTTTCTAGTTAATGATAGTACATAACATCAAAACTAGCTTTTTCCGTCTACAAAGATCATAAATTCAAAAGAACTTTCTAGTGTTTAAAGATAAAATAACATGTAAAAAAGATAATATATAATCTAGAGATTTTTTTTTTGATAAAAAAAAGGAGTTACATCATATCTTTACCATACCACACAAAAATGGCGTAAGGAGCATTTTGCTTTCATAGTCCCCCTTTTCAGCACCGCCTTATCCATTAACCTTAAAAAACTCATTCAGTAGAAACTTAACACGTGTTTCTAGTGAGTGAGAGTAAGAAAAAACATAAATAGAAGATATCATAACAAAAACGTATTATGAAAAATACGAGTTATATTTCCACACCCCCTCCTCAAGTTAGGCATCAGTGAAAGTCTCGAAGGTCTAACTTGGAAAGAAAATTCTGAAAGAGAGCAACATCTAATGGCTTGGTAAGCAAATCCGTGGGTTGACTCTGAGAATATACATGACCCAGGTGTATAATGCCTTCCTTAAATTTGTTGCGAACGATATGACAATCAATGTCAAGATGTTCAGTTCGTTCGTGAGAAAATGGGTTGGCGGCTATATGGATTGTGGCTTCATTGTTAAAATAGAGTGTGATAGGAGTAAAGATATGCAGGAAAAGATCCACTACAATTTAGTTAAGCAACTGAAGTTCGCAAATAGTACTCGCAAGCGCACGATATTCAGCCTCCGTGGATGATCGAGACATCGTGGTTTTCTTCTTGGTTTTACAAGAAATGAGTGCGGAGCCCAGAAAGATGTAGTACTTAGTAACACACTTGCGAGTGTCTAGACATGTTCCCCAATCTGCATCGCTATAGGCAGTGAGCTGAAGATTAGACTTAGATGAATAAAACAAACATGTTTTTGGACTTCCTTTCAAATAATGAACCACGTGAAGAGTTGTGTCCCAGTGTGTAGTGCGGGGGCTATTTACAAATTGACCGGGTTTTCTTGGAGGCGGTGGCGGCATAGCACGGTTAACACCCCCTTCTTCTTCTTCTTCTTCTTCTTCTTCTTCTTCTTCTTCTTCTTCTTCTTCTTCTTCTTCTTCTTCTTCTTCTTCATCAAGATGTGAGCCAGCGGTTCGGGTTCATCAGAGGTGCGTAAATCCTCGTCAAAGCAGATTTAATATATAACTCATCAATTTCTTGCGGTGTCATCTCATCGGAAACATAATCGTCAATAATGGGCGAATGTCTTAGACCTCCAACTTGATCTCAATCTCGAGATCCTCGACCTCGATTAGTATTATTATTAAGAGAATATCTTGCCCTAATAATATTATAAAAAACTATAAAAACGAAAAGAAGAAGAAGAAGATTAATTATTGATAGTATTTTCTCACGAATTCACAACTTAAAACCTGAAAATATAGAGAAAAGGAAGAAAATTAGAGATGAATTAGTATGAGGATTGGTGTTGGAGAGGAGGGGGTAGGGGTGAGCAAAAAATCGAAAAACCGAAATAACTGACCGAACCGAACCAAAAACTCCAGTTCGGTTTTGGTTTGAGAATTCTAAAAAATCAGTTATTTTGGTTCAGTTCAGTTTTTACAAATAAATTTCGGTTCGATTTTAACCGAAATATAATTAAAAAACAAAAAATAATAAACTTTATATTACTTATTGTTATGTTTTATTAATTCGGTTCGGTTCGGTTAATTCGAGTTTAAACATATTTTTGGTTTATTTCGCTTTGCAATTTTATAAATATTTTGATTTTCAGTTTTAGACCTAATTTCGGTTCGGTTCGATTTGGGATTTTAGGCAAAATTCAGTTTCAATTATTTTGGTTCGGTTCGGTTTTCGGCCGAAACGACCGAATGCTCACCCCTATTTATAGGTGTAAAAGTAGTTTGTTTGTTTTTTTTGAAAAAGTAGTTGGGACCGCCAGTTTTTTTTCCAATGACTACTTTTTCTAGCCGCTGATCATCAACGACTTTATCATACAAGCTATTTGTACATATTTATGTGTGTTTTGATATTTATTTATTGCGTGTTTTAGTTTGTTTTGAATTTTTTTTGTGTCGTATTTCATTATTTTTCATTTTCGTAGCTTGTTTTGTCGTTTTAGTATTTTTCATGTTTTTCTCGTATTTTTTTAAGTTTTTATGTTATTTTATATTTTTAGGGAAGACATGGTCAAAGTGAGCCCAAGATGAGGTTGAAAGACGAGCTAATCTGATGAATTCAACAACAAATGTCGATGAGTCTATGGTGCGAATATCGATCGGAAACAACGAGACCATCTACTTTGTCGGCCCACGCATTCGTTAGTTGGATGTAGTAGTTGTCGTATTTTGGTAATAACTACCTAAATTCTCGTGATAATTAATTTTGTTTTATATAATTGGAAATCTAAGATATAGATCTAGAACTTTCATGTTTACCACATAACCTAGTTCATACGTTAAGAATGTCAAAAATCAGCTGAAAATGAAAACATTGTGCTGGATTCCCAAATATGACAGATCTTGATGTGGAGGCCTTAACTCTCTGCAAATAATTTCTTTTGATGTAAATAGAGTTCTATATGAAATCCAAGAGTTAGGGATACATTTCATATTCAGACATCCGGAGCTAATTCAAAGGTTTAGAGACTCGAAATGCTTGCCCGATCCACATATTCAGCACCCGACTTGACCACTTGGCCGCAAGTGGTGTACACTCGCACCTAAGCGCGTGCCACCGCCCTATTTATGGAATTTTTGAGATATTTTTAGGAAAATATCCCTTTTGCCCACATTTGATGTATGAGACTCCTATATAATGAGGACTCTTCCTCATTATCAAATAGCTACTACCTAAGCTAGGTTTTAGTTCATCTTTTTTTATATTCTTTAGATTAGATTGTGCTCCCTTACATCTAGACTTCATTTCAAACTTCTGTAGTTGAAGATTGAATTTTTCTCACTAAGTGACAAGTAAGTATTGAAGATATCTAGTTCAATTTTAGTAAGCTTTCTCATTTAATTGTCTTTAATTGTATTTTAATTATTTTCTGCTTACTTTGTAATTCCTAAATCTACTATTTTTTAAGAAAGACTTGAGACTTTTTTATATGTGAAAAACAAGGATCATAGATCTTGTCTTGGATTCGAGTTTGGTTGTCATTCCGATTGCCTTTGTTGCATTTTAAATTTCTGTTTTACTAGTTTTCTTAAAACCTAGATCTAGTCTTTGTTTCTTATGATTTTTCTTAAGGTTTTAAGCTTTGTGATTGAATTGTGTTGGAGAAGTGAGATCTCCTTAAAATCTGGAATTTGCTTTGCTATATACGTGCCTTTATTGCTTAATTTTATAAGTAGGGACTTCAATTGTTATTTTCATGCCCTTTCTTTAATTACTTGCAATTTCACTTGATTTTAGCATAAATCTAGTAGGTTTAGGGCCTAAATGAGTTGAGAACCATCAATTGAGAATTTATTGGGTATTTAATCGAGGATTGAGATTGACAACTCCGATTTGAAGGTTAAGTGTTCGATAAATTGCCAATTGATTATGAAGACGAGTCTAGTGCCCTAGACCTTTATTGGTTTTCAAAACTCGATTTTCTTAAATTGCTCTTTTAATTGATTTCCTTTCAAACGTCTTATTTAATTCTCGCCATAGTTTATAACAGCAAATACCTTTCAAACCAAGTGATCTTGTGTTTAACTTAGTTTTGATTTTGTTATCCATCGATCAAAAGCCGTCACTCCAATTTTCATTACTCAAGAGCCATGACTCAAGAAGATCTCACCGCACTACAATCGACTCCGTCCTATTGCGGGGAGATTCGTAACTCACTTTTTAAACTTTTAAAAATTAGTGCACGAATCTACCGATCGCCGTTGATTTCGAAAGGCCCTCGAATGGTTTAACCGGCGGTTCATTAGTAATTTCGTTTTTGGTTATACTGTCGGTTAAAACCGCCGATTGTAGTTCGCAAATTTTACAAACCGTAACTGAATCGTCAAAAATCGACCGTGGTCAACGGTTAATTGAACCGTTAACTAGTTCGCTGATTAATCAGAATCAAATTCACATTTCTAAGTTAAGACGCTTGTTCTAATTATAGAGTTTTATGGCAATATGGAGACGAAAATCCTAACTTATATAACACGTTACTAACATCTATATAAAGAGATGTCAAACTTTGTTCTTAACTTTAGTTGATTATTTTTACTATTTTGCTCTCATTTTTATCAGGGTTATAAATAACTAAATTAATCGTGGGGAGCCTACATTCAAGGTCGATCCTGTCCAAAGTTAATTTAAATTTTCCTAATCTCAATTAAGTTAATTTAAATTTGCCTAATCTCAATTAGTGATCCAATCTTTTAGTAATATTCTCGCTTCCTTCCGCTTGTATGCTATAAAAGACCCCAATAAATAGTAAAGGGAAAAAAAACAAAAAAAAACTCCCCCAATCGTGGTCACTTTTTTTTTTCTTTCGGTGAAAATGACGATCACCTATATCAACACTTTCTTGGAAGTGTAATGGTCAAGGGATGGGACTTGACTTTTGTTCATCCTTTGGCAACTTTTTCTTGTTTCTATTTTATAATTATTTTCCTATGCATCTTGTCATAATTATCTAGAATGTAATTTTAGTGAACAACATTGGAAGGAGAGAAATATATTAAAGCAGGTATTGAACCGCAAAATAAATTGTTAATTAATGGGAATTGCAAATAGTCTTTCAAAGGACATTGATTTGAACGAAATCTTCGAAATGTCAAATCCAAGAAGAATTAGGTAATGAACAATTAGGCAGTCGACATTCACCTAATCCTAAAAATCCTACTTGCAAGCAAATATCCAAATAATTTTTCATAATTAAGGGTTTAGATGAATGCCATGTCATTTATAGGGCTTCATAATAAAGCTCTATCTGATTTTATAAAAGAACCGAATATCCAAAACCCATCCACGGTATTCTTTATTCTCGTGGTTTTCACGTCTTCTTTGCTAGTATTTTATTTCTAGAATGTTAAAGTTAGATTAATAAATTAAAAGTCAGTTGATAGTTAATAATTAATAACTGAAAAATTAGCTGATGTAATGAAGTGTATAATAAATTTAATTGATAAGTTGATTCAAAAATAAAAAAATTTATAAAAAAATATATTTAATATATTAATAATCACCTTTATTTTTAATCTATTTTCTGAAAGAATGTTAGTATTGTAAATTTAATTATTATTATTTTTATTACATTACAATAAAAACAAAAATATTTTTTTATTTTGAAAAGAATGTTAATATTATAAAAATAATCGTTTATGTTAATTTTTATTTATTAATATTAGCATTGTAAATTCAATTATGTTATATTATTAATTTTTAATAATTAATGAAAATTGCACAATACTAATATAAATGTAAATATTCAAGTAATAATTTATAATGCGATAAAATAAATATAAAATTTGAAATATATAGTGAAGTAATAGTATAATTTTTCCCAAAAAAAAATAAAAAAAATTAAAAGAGAAATAAAAAAACTCCATGAGTTTATTTAAAATGCTTATAATAGTTGCATTTGAATTAAACTTAAACTTTTCAAATAAACTCGTGAAAACCAAACTAAACTTATTTAAATATAAATAGTTTATAAACTATTTAAATAAATTATAAATTAATCTATTATACTTAGTAAATATACACTAAACCTCAAAAGTTAATTATTTGGCTTGAATATGTGAATTAGTACCACAGTTTGGGTGTAACATCAGGTTGCCAATTTTAAAGTTTTG
This sequence comes from Phtheirospermum japonicum, assembly GCA_014905375.1. Taxonomy (NCBI): domain Eukaryota; kingdom Viridiplantae; phylum Streptophyta; class Magnoliopsida; order Lamiales; family Orobanchaceae; genus Phtheirospermum; species Phtheirospermum japonicum. Next base: position 395,160 of record BMAC01000709.1, read on the forward strand.
AATTTTTATTGTCCAAATTCATGTTCGCCGGATTAAGTTTTATAAGAAAGGTTTGTTACTTAGCTTGCCAAATTTGTAGTATTATTAATAATATTATTATTATTAGTTTTTGTTTGTTTTTTACTCACAGTTTCGAATTGGCATACTTACTTCTTTATATATATTTTAGATGAATAACATATAAAATTAATACTCTCCCAAAGTTCTACATTTCATTACAAAATTGTATATATGAAAATAAAATAAATATTCAAAAATCTAATTTTAAAAAAAAATACAAAACCTGTTTGTTTATTAAATGTTTGGTACAAAATAGAGATTTGACTAGTCAAAATTTTAAATTCGTTTATTTTGTAAACTTAATATTCAATTAACCTTTTGAGTTCAAAATATTAATTTAGAAAAAGCTGGATATATGAGTTTTAGAATGAAAAGTTAGTTTGAGAAATTAGCTAAAATGACAGTTTTATACTCAAATTTTCCGGTAATATTAAAAATGTATAATTAATTATATATCCTTAATTAACACAACTTGAAAAATAATATATTTATACATTCATTCACTGGGTAATAAATAAGTAGAAGGGTGATTTTGGATAATCCTTCATCTTTTTGTTTTAAAAATATAAAATTGCATAATGAATAATTTCTGAAGAGTCAAAAAGACACATATTTTGAATAGTCGAGTATTAATTTGGATATGATGAGAATAAAAATAGAAATAAATGTGTATTTAATTTAAGATGACAAAATTTTATTACAAAATCAAAGTTATAACTTATAATAAAGACAATTATCGGAAAACGGAGGGAGTATTAAAAGAGGACATGAAGCATGGGAAAAAATGGGATATATTTTGTGGAACTTGTGTGAAATAAAGAGATAGGAAGTAGAACACGTACTGAAACTTGACATTTGAATTCCCAATTACTTACTTAATAACGCATCGTTGAAAGCTAGGGGGGCCGTTCGTTCGGAGAACTTGCCCCGCATAGGGCTCAGGTACGACACCAGAAATGACCTTTCCCTCAAGATCACACGGACATAAATCAATCTTTTATTGGAACATCTGATTCAATGGTCAGGATATGGCTATGACTTGTTCAAAATAAAATTGCTCACGAAAGATAAAATAAACCCAAGCACGACCCCGCACATCTATTTGTCGTAGGCTTTCTAGAATAAAATATAAATAATAAGTAAAAATAAAATATCTGTTCCTCACCTCACATCACAAATTACTTATCAAATTACCAAATTACAGATATTATTATTTCGGTTTCAAAAAATAAAAAAAACATTATTATTTCAAAACACACTGTTACACACATATTACATATATAATATACTCATATTGTGACTGATACATTTGATAGCTCACACTCTATTGAGACTTGATTCACACTCGGTGCGTGAGAGAGAGAGAAGAGTCGTAATTTGTTCTGTGCCTGTGGAAAAGTTTGCATGACATTCGCTTGAAGATAAGAAGAGATTAGAGCTTATCTGTCTCCAATCTCCAGCTCCGTGGGTGAGTTGACCGGTGATTACTTTGTGATCTTTTTCTGTTGTGCTTGTTCCGTTGTAAGCATGAATTTGAATTTTTGGTTGCTTTCGTGTATTTTAGTTTCTTGGATCTGTTTGGGTATGGTTTCTCGATTTTTTTTTTGACGAATCTGATTAAATTTTGATTATTGGCATGTCTAGTAAGTGATAAAGTGAAAATTAGACTGAGCTGTGACTGATGAAACATTCTGTGCTCTGCGAGGAAAGTCAAAGTTTTGATTTTGGGTATTTTTGTTCATCGTTCTTATAAATTATTCCGAACGTAATAAACAGAAATTGAAAGTTCTATTTTGGAGGTTGAGCTGTACATAACATGGAATCTTATAGAAACATCCATCAAATTGTTTGTGATTTTAGGGCATTTAATTTTGGAACGAGGTTAGCAACCCAGCCAAAAAGTGGAAAAAAAAAGTTTTAAATTGCGTTAAAATATAGGATTTGAATTACAATCAGACGCAGTGCGGTGTTGTGTATATGTCTGTGTATGCGCGCGCGCTTGTGTGTGTATGACTGTTGTATAGACCTGAGTTGACTGCTGACTCATCTCCATCAGTTCATTATTTTCAGTTTTTGGTTTGTCTGTTTATTTGATTAGCGGTAAGTTTATTGATAATTAATTGCTCAGAAAAAGATTATTATCTTCCGAGGTTGTAGAACATAAGAGTTAAAAGCTTCCAATCATTAATGCAGGACAGTCTTAAAATGACTTGGATTTCATGTATCTGTTATTTGTTTGATCTTGGTACGTAGTTGATTTGCACTGAAATGATCTTGTGTATATTTTTGTGGTGATAGATAAGCTAGCACCATGTTTTTCCGCAAGAGTAGTTCGTCTCATGTTGATGAGAGTGTTGAGCAGCAGAAGGAGCGCAAGGTAATAATAATATAATTTTTTTATTCTAGAAATTGATATTTGCATATCAATTGATATTAAAAAAAGAAAAAAGAAGCTCCAGGTTGAAGTAACTGAAAACAGTGGATGGTAATTTTTGTTCAGTTGTTAGGCATTGACACTGCAATCTCCGAGTGCCATATTATTGTGCAAAACTCATTATAGTTGTTATTATCATTATTATAAATTTTGCAATTTTGTCATAAATAGTCTGAGTTATTTAGAATGTAATTGATAACAGGTAAAATTTACGCCATCCTGAATTCGTGCAGATCATTTTTTATTTTTTATTTGGCAGTTCAATGAGCTTAAAGCTTCTCTAGGACCATTGTCAGGCCGCAATCTGCAGTATTGCAGTGACGCGTGTTTGAAGAGGTATCTTGAAGCTCGGAACTGGAATGTAGATAAATCGAAGAAGATGCTAGAAGAGACATTAAGGTGGAGGTCGAGTTTTAAGCCTGAAGAAATCCGTTGGGTATGAAACGAATTCTTTCTGTAAACTAGCTGTTAGTAGTGTTTTATACTTTGTTCGTTCACGCCAATAGCGCTGTGCATATTCTCTTTTTATTAATTACTCTCAGTTTATTCACTTAAAATATTAAATCTATTTTTTCAACTTTAATTGACTGTACGTATATACTATGATGTTTGCTAGCACGAAGTTGCGTCCGAGGGTGAAACTGGGAAAGTTTTCAGAGCAAACTTTCGTGACCGTCAAGGCAGGACCGTTCTTATACTAAGACCTGGAATGCAGGTACTTGAATACGCTCTTCAAGCTATTTGGTTTTCACCTTTTCCTCTCCTAGAGAGGTTATTTCTAAAACTACCCCTGGAGTTTAGCCTAATTAAACAAACAAACAAACAAACAAAGAGTTATTTTCTAAATTACATGTCCCTCTGCAACATTTATTTCTCTTTTACAAGTTGCATCCTTAAAAGGGATTAAACCTCAGGGGGGTATTGTAATTTGAGAGAGAACTGGAGTTTTTAATTATTAAGCCAAACCCCTTGGGTAGTTCCTTTTTTGTGTTAAAACTACCCCAGAGGTTTAGTTTAATTATAAAGGGTAGCTTCTTTTTAGGTTAATTACTAAAACTGCCCCTGATGTTTAGTCTAATTAAAATAAACCCACTTATCTGTCAAAATTGCAAATAACTCAGTGATGTTTGTTACCTTACAAATAGCCCCGTCTTGAGGGTGCACTTTTGCAAGATAAAAATAAATGTCACAGGGTTATTTGTAATTTGAAAGATAAAACTTTTTTTTCTTTCTTTTTTGGTAATTAGACTAAACTTCAGGGATAGTTGAAATTATCTTCTTTTTTTTTTTTTTAATGTATGAAAAGGGCTGAAAAAATTGTGCTGTTCAACAATTTTCAGAATACAACATCACTGGATAACAGATTAAACATCTGGTGTATTTGATTGAGAATGCCATACTTAATCTTTCGGAAGGACAAGAACAGATGGCATGGTTGATAGACTTCACAGGATGGTCTATAAGCAACAACGTCCCCATCAAATCTGCGAGAGATACTGTCAATATACTACAAAATCATTACCCTGAGAGACTAGCCGTAGCGTTTCTGTACAGCCCCCCACGAATATTCGAAGCTTTTTGGAAGGTTTGTTCATTTTTAATCCTTTATTCGCATCTTCCCACGCCCCTCCCCCCCCCCCCCCTGCATATATTGGTTGTGCTTAATTGTTTTTGAATTGATTAACTAATGGGTTTCACTGCATGTCATTTTATTTTAAACGAGAACTGAGTAATTGTTTTTTAATCTTCAGTTAATTCATTCCTAGTAACTGCACCCTTTTTGGCCTTATTATGCGATTAACATTTTTTGATGAATGCTTGGGCCTTGGAGTAGTCATGGAATTTTATATACGAGCTAGTGCTTTCATTATATATTAGTGATTTTATTATATATACTAGTGCTTTAAACAAATAAGGAAAAATACAAAAAATCTAATCCATCCATATAATTAGATGGCCTTAATTGTCCTTAGGTTCACATATAAGGTATTGGTTCTCGTTTGAACCTAATCCTATATTTTATATACGTGTGTGTGTGTGTGTGTTTGCATTTTGTTACAAAGGACATTACCTTCAAACTAATTACAAATACTACTCGAGGTTTAGCTTAATTGCAAAAGATCTCAGTTACCTTTCAAAATTAGAAGTACTCCCTTCACGAATGTTTCTATTTACAAATTGTATCCTATCTAAGGTGCCAATTGTTAAAAATAAATGAAGACAAGACAAACCTCAAGGGGGTACTTTCAATTATGAAAGATACTTGATATTTTTAATATTATTTTCTTTGGTAACTAAGCTAAACTTCAAGGGTAATCTTTGTGATATATTATTAACTTTTTCCTTTCTCTTTTTAAAAATAATGTTCATGTTCCTTGCGCAATGCTTTTGCAATTTGTGTGGAGTGTGTGTCTGTATGTGTGCGCGTCTTTAGACATTCTGGGAGTGTAGGGAGCATAAAGTATATCTGAAATTGAAATTGTCTACGTGCAAATGGTTCAATCTCTGGACGTTCTCAATAACATGCAATTATTTCTGGTGCTCCAGTTGCTTTCGCATTGTCCATCTTCTTTGAGACGTGATATTCTCATGTTCGTGTTGCAGGTAGTTAAATACTTTCTGGACTCGAAAACATTCCAGAAGGTGAAATTCGTCTACCCAAAGAAGGAGGACAGCGTTGAGCTCATGAGGTCCTATTTCGACGTTGATAATCTCCCGACTGAGTTTGGCGGCAAAGCCACACTGCAGTATGACCATGAGGAGTTTTCTAGGCAAATGGCCCAAGACGATGTGAAATCTGCTAAGCATTGGGGTTTAGACAAACACCAATCCAACGGGTTTGCCGGAGCCGAGGTTGCTCCTGAGCCCGAGTCGCTTATTACACCAGTCAGCTGAGGTGTCTGTGACGGTCAATAAAACTGCATGCTAATTTAATCTGAATGCAGTTAAGAAACTCTACAAGACTAATTAACCTTAATTTGTGCCCCATGACATATGGACTATGTACTGTATGAAAAATGCCGAAGTTTAATTGATCGGTATTAGTAGCTTCTTCGTATCATGTTTCATCGTCTGTATGCATTTGTGGATTGGTAATAGTGAGCAGTTTGGAGTTTGGCTAACCAGGAGTGTTGCCAAAACTTCCGAAACTGATTTATTATAGTAAAAAGTTGGAAATAATTGAAATTCAGAAATAGTTTCTTTCTGTTGCAGAAATGGTTATTTATTGCGAGATGACACAATAGAAGGCTATAGGAAATCGACTGTTAACAAACAAATTCCAATTTGAAGCTATCAATATGCGGACAAATGGCACCAACCCTGACACATGCAAAAACTACAATTTCATCATAAAGCCAAAAGCCGATATTCACCTTGATAGGATGAACATGTTATTTACAGAGTGATTAAAAATAAAATAAAAATTACTATGCACACAGTGCCAACTATTTTCTATCACTCCACTCTTTTACCCAAAAAACCGCATAAAAACTAATTCACAGGAAGGACCCAAGACCATTCACTGTGCCACAGTTTTCCTTTTATTATTATTATTTTTTTAATTGTGTTTTTAGGAGTCAAATTAGAATGCAATATGCAGACACTATGAAAATTACTACCAAATAAACAGCACATTAGCACGTGAAACCCATGTCGTAACGAACACTTAGCCGTTAGGCCTCAAATAGGGACAAGACGAAAATGATGCCGATGATCAAACTACACAAGCCGCCTTTTGATGGTCCCTGCGGTGGTTTGGTAAGTGCGCACCAGCAAACCAACTCCGATTCCAATCCCGAGGCAAATGCCGAGGCCTATTCCGACACCCACTCTAACACCGGCATTGAACCAAGAAAGCTCCCCATCTTCACCTTCGATATACTCTGTATGTCTCCAGTACAGGCTATCGTAGTCATCCTCACTTTCTGGTTTGTAAATTTTGTAATCTGCAACCTAGCAAAGGGTAAACAGAAAAATCTTGTCAGATGTCTGTATTCTTAAATCGCAACAAATTCAAAACACCACCTCTTCGGCATGATTAACATGCAATACAATAATTATGAAGCAATTTAGTCTCGAGAGTGCAAATTCTTGTACTACACACAAATTATTTGCTGTACGCTACTGATCATCATTTTAACATTATATAAAAAGCACTATACCTTTCATAGAAGGAACAACATAACTCAACATGATATTTTGCTTTAAACATATTCATATACTTTCTCAAACAAAATATCTTATTAGAGAGATTACAAGCTATATTTCCAAGAAAGATAGCAAAATTTCAACACAAGATGCCTTTGGCCCTATATTAATTATTACTCTAAGAATCACATGTGCAGAATTCAATGAAATTCTTCATGAAAACTATGTTATGGACACATCTTATCTTGTAAGGAGGATAGGCCTGAAAAAGTGCCATAGTGGGCCCCGTCAATCAATGATCACCTACCTAGTTTCTGTCACGATGGGACCCATGCACGTCATTTTTCAGCAGGAAATGGATAACAGTACACAAGAGGAAGAAAAAAGCCCAAATGAAGATATATAACTAACTTATCTCTTTAATATCTGTGCCCATACCCATGCCCATGCCCATGGACATGTGAAGGATAAGATTCTGTTTGTAGGTAGCCTAAGGTTAATTAATCACAATGGAAAACAGGCGTTTTGTTGCGAAGTAACATGTTTCTCGAGAGGAAGCAGGCAGAAACCATACTGGACTTATGCTCGTGATTTTGTTCCAAGGAGCAGCAAACTTGATTCATTGTAGCAGCATCACGAAAGTTGGCCGTGTATGCAAATAGAAGCTAAAAAGTTAAGTTATAAGAACGAAAGTATGTAATAAGTTATAAGGTATTCTATTTTGTGTGAAAATAAAAGAAGAACCAGAAATCTAAAGCACCCCCTCACTTTTAGATTTTGATTGAATCACGCGGAATTAGAAGCTTGGAACTTGAAAATAATAATAAAAACTATTTTCTAAGCCAAAAGCTGAAAATCACTTAAAGTGTTTGCAAACATTCCCCAAAGTATACCTTCAGGGAAATGTTTAGATTAAGGTCAAGTTCTAGACTTGTCACCAAATCGGACTCTATCTTCTAAAACTTCTTGGTGCATTTCAGTGGAGCTCGAATTCGCTCAATTAATGGAGTCAAAAAGCATGTTCGGAATTCGTTCAAAGCTCCATGTGTTTAGTAAGCGAATATATTCAAACAATTCAATGAATTTGGGCCTTGTTTGGCAAAAAAAAAAAAAAACACATTAAACAGCGCGAGCTACCCTATTAGCAACAAAGCAAATAAATAATGCAAGGTTTTTCGGTATTTTACGTCAAAACAAGAATATGAATTATCACACTACATTATTACCTGCAAATCATGCACAGACGCAAAATCTTCATGGGATTCAGAAGCATCATACTCTGGAATCGAATTTAGCACACACTTCCTATGCTTCTTGCGGTTATAGAATTGCAAAGTCTTGGTTAATATAATCGGAATTCCCAAAAAGCAACCAGCCACATAAACCTCGATTGTAGGCGATAAAGACTCAGAACCCATTATTTGTTTTCCTTTCAAAAATCCCACACCACTACTCATTACCGATTCACAATTCATGCTCCACTTCTTGGCTGCACTATTCGATTCCCCAGTAAAACCATTTGTACCTGATATTAATTGCTTCATTACTTTAAACTATTTATAACATTTTAAACAAGTCATCTAATGAAGCTATTTAGAAAATTTAACCAAAACTAATTATGACAAAAGAGTACCTGACATTTCTAAGACCCCAGATATGACAAGGTCCTCTTTATCGAACACCTCAAATTTCACGCTGCCCGTGAATCTAACGCTATCCGTGCTGACAAAAGTAGCCTCTTCGGATTTCTTATCCACCCTGTCCCGTCGGAGAATGCAAGAGATCCCTTCCGAATCCATCGAGCATCTAGCTCCGTTCACCTCAAGGACCCTGTCCGGGCTCAAAGGGATGTGGTTTAAGGTGAGACATTCGGGGGTAGAATCGTCAACAGTGAAATTGCTGATCCTAACATAGAACACTCTTATATCAAACCAAGGCAATGGAAACATAATTTGTAGGCCTCCATCGTTCGTATCTCCATTGCTATGCGAATCGTAAGGTTTTCCCATCTTTTTCAAGAACCGAGATCCCTTTTAAGAGGAAATGAGGAGCCCTGTTTAAAAATAAACATGGTAATTTAATGTTTCTATAAACCATGAAAGAGAATATGTAATGTGGAAAAACCGAAAAGCTCAAACTTGGGACAGATATATTAACAAATGGTACCAGATTGTAAACGAGAACCTTATATTTGCAACTGAGAAGCGAGAACTACTGAGACCAGGTAAGGGGAAGAGAGGATCATAGTTATCGGGCCATTTTTGGACAAAGAAAGAGGGAGGGTCTAAGTTGTAATTTCATGTGCTATTTATCCTGTAGAATTTTTAGAAAAGGTAAGCGGCAACCCAATTATTGTGGCGAAAGATTAGTTCAAAGTTGAAGCAAACAGGAAAGAATTATCAACAACAGAGCAAATTATTTCCCCCCTCAAGAATTGAGAGAGAGAATCAAAGCACGATGGGATCTATTTTTTTAATCAAATTCACTCTTAATTTTCCCAAATTAAAGCAAAAGACCGAGTGCAACACTGTCCTAAATACCGGATCACAGATGAGAGAGCGAGGGTAAAATGTCTCAACACTATTACACCGGAATTGGGGCAAAAATACACGTAAGAGAAATCAGCCAACGAACTAAAACAACCTCAGAAAAATGAAAAAACTTGAAAAAGAAGAAGAAGACGACGACGAAGAAGAAACAGAAAAGGGCCTTGCATGGTGATAAAAAAAGCTTAAGTTGAATAAAAATCTTGCCTTGGCCTTCTATTTCCTTTTAAGAAGAAAGATTTTTCCAGGCAAACAAAACACCGCTATCTGGTTTCTCAACCAGAAAAATATAAGAAAATGTTATAAAGACAGCCTTTGATTTCTTGCAGCAGGGTGCGAGCTTTTGCCCAAAATCAAGTACAGTGCCCCTTCCTTTGGTTTACTGTTAAGGCTTCAGCTACGTTATGTATTTGCAATTCCAATGTGGAGAAAATTCCAGAGGCGTAAAGAGTTATATGGGGTTTTATATTAGCAGGCCAAATAAAAATCATGCAAATATTGGTAATTGTTTTCTTTTTTATTGAAGCTTAGTAATTAATACTATATGTATATTGTTAATATATATAATTACTTTTTGACATTGGTTCCGCAGGAGCAAGTCGACATTTTGGGTAGTTTGGTCATTTAGTCATTTAGTTATCTTATATATAGACCATAGATGTTTAGGATTGTATTATTCACTTTATCAATTTTTCATACACAGAATCGTCGTCTTTCTTTTCTCTTTTTTTATGGTTTATATTTTAACATGTTATCAAGAGTGAGGTTGATTCAAGCGATTCTTTTTTTGAGTAGGTATTCTGATCCGTCGTTTCCTACTGTTATCGTTTGCTTTTGGGTTATTTTCTACCGTTTCTTGCTGTTTGTGGTGATTTGTTGCCCTTTTGGAATTCGTTGTTGGGTATATTTCAACTTTTCTCATCGATTTTTGTTTGGGTTTGTTTAACTGATTAGATAGTATATTTCTGTTGCAATGGCTGGTGAAAAGGATGATTCGTTACAAGCTATTAGTGCCCAACTCAATGGGCATAATTATTCTTATTGGAGTTATGTGTTGAAGAGTTTTTTGAAAGGGAAGAGGATTTGGGGTTATGTTTCTGGAACTCTAGGTAAACTAGATAAAAAAGATGAGAAATAGCCGAGAAGATGGATTCTTGGGATGCGAACAATTTGAAAATCATTACTTGGATCAATAATTACGTGCAACAATCTATCAAGATCCAATTTGCAAAGTTTGATACTGATAAGGAGGTTTGGGATCACTTGGAAAGGTTATATGTGCAGTCCAACTTTGCCTAGCAGCATCAGTTGGAGATTGACATTCGTGCTCTTCAGCAAAACAATACGAGTATTCAAGAGTTTTATTCTGCCATGACCAATTTGTGGGATCATCTGCCTCTCACGAAACAATACGAGTATTCAAGAGTTTTATTCTACCATGACCAATTTGTGGGATCAGCTGCCTCTCACGAAATCTACAAAACTACGAGCATATGCCCCATATGTTTCTCATAGGGAAGAGCAGTGCCTTGTCCAGTTTTTGATGGCTCTTAAAAATAATGTTGAAGGACTTCGAGGAACAATCATGCATCGCAATCCTATCCCCACTGTTGATTCGGAGGTTAATGAGTTGTTGGCTGAAAAATTCATTTCAAATCCCAATCAGAGAAAGGGAATGGACAGGAAGGGGTTCTTCCTAGTCCATATGTCTTTGTTGTTCCTTCTAACAATCAACCAATAATCAGAATAGGACTCAAGTTGCATCTGATGTTTGCAGATTTCGCAAAGGTCAAGGTCACTGGAAAGCAAATTGTCCAAAGTTACTTAACAGAAATCAGCAAGCACAAAAACCCTCTCAATGGAGACCTCCATCTCAAGCGCCATAATAGAATTTCATGCCTCCAACATCCAATGTCGCAGCAGTTGTTCCTCCGGTTAATTCGTTAGATGCTAGACATGCCTTTTCATTTGGAGACACTTCTTGTTCTGTTCCTACGGTAGCCACTCTTGTTGAGCAGTTTCAGAAGTTTCTTGCCATGCAGCCACATGCCATGTCTGCTTCTATAATAAAGGTTTGTCTTCATCTGGTTCATTGGATATATCTTCGTCAATATGGAATCTTGACTCTGTAGCATCTCATTATATGTCTTCTTTCTTAAGTTCATTTATAAACTTGCGCTCTAATTCATCCGTGTCTGTAATGACTGCTGATGGAACCCATATGCCATTAGCAGGAATTGGATCTATATGTACACTGCAGTTCTCTCTTTCACATGTCTACTATATTCCGAATTTAACTATGAATCTTGTGTCAGTCAGTCAGTTGTGTGACTCTGTTTTCTTAGTTTTGTTTAATTCCACATCTTGTTATGTTTAGGATTCACAATCCAGGAGGGTGATTTGGACAGGCCGTAGGCAGGTGGGACTTTAAGTATTAGATGAGCTTAAGACTTAACATGTTGCTGCCTCAAGTGTTGACTTGTCGTCTTTACGTTTGAGTTCATCATCCTTTGACTTTTACTTATGACATTCACATTTGGACATGTTTCTTCTTCTCGTTTAAAGTACTTGGCCTCTACAAGTGCTTTAGGAAAGTTGCGAACTCATGATGTTTTTGATTGTAATGGTTGCAAACTAGTTAAGTTTTTAGCTTTACCGTTTAATAAATGTGCTTCTATTTCCGTTGTACCTTTTGGCTTGGTGCACTCTGATGTGTGGGGACCATCACCTATTCCCAAAAAGGGTGGTTTTAGATATTATATTTTATTTATTGATGATTAAAGTCGTTATTGTTCGGTTTACCTTTGAAGCATCGTTCATATTTTCTTGCTATTTATCATATGTTTCTTACTCTTGTTATGACTCAACATAATGCTGTTATTAAGTGTTTTCGATGTGATTTGGGTGGTGAATATACTTCTACTAAGTTTTCTGAAGTGCTTGCCTCTGATGGCACTCTCCATCAAACCTCTTATACTGATACACCTGAACAAAATGGGGTTGTTGAAAGTAAACACCGACATATTGTAGAAACTGGACGCTCTCTTCTTTTGTCTGCATCTATTCCTAGTGAGTCTTAGGGGAAGCTTCTCTTACCGCTGCCTATGTGATTAATATGATTCCATCTTTTATTACATCAGGTTTATCCCCATCTGAGAGATTGTATGGTCATGCCCCAAATTACTTTGTTTTGTAAGTTTTGGTCTGGATGTTTTGTTCTTTGACCTCATGTTGGACGTAGTAAACTATCTCCTCGTTCGACACTTTGTGTCTTTCTTGGTTATGGGGTTCAAAAGGGTATCATTTTTATGATTCTCTAGCACATAAACTTTATGTATCAAGTCATATTGTGTTTCTTGAGTATATTCCATACTACTTTATTCCTTCTAGATCTTACGAACTTACAAGGCCAGATATTGCTGCTATTGATCCTTTTTATGAAGATTCAGACATTGGAGCTGAGTCTTATGGGGATAACAACAATAGGTTTGATGATTCAGATTCCTCTCCCGTTGATGTTCTTATTGTTCCTACTACCTCTACAGTCCATCTAGTGATGATGTCTCCACCAGCACCACCACAAGGTTATCCTCAACGCGTTCTTAAATCCACTCAGTTACAGGATTATGTTTACTCCAATTACTCTAGTATCTTTGTGGCCTTTTTTACCTCTATTCAAAAAATTTCTGAGCCTTCTTCATATCAAGAGGCTGTTGTTGATCCTCTTTAGCAGCAAGCTATGGCAGATGATCTTTCTACTCTGCATAAGACAAATACTTAGGATCTCATTTCTCTTCCTCTAGGAAAACATGCGATTGGCTCTTATTGGGTATATAAAATTAAAACAAAGTCTGATGGGTCGGTTGAGAGATATAAAGCTCGTCTAGTTACTAAAGGATTTTCTCAACAATATGGAATGAATGATGAAGAGACGTTTGCCAAAACGTCTACCATCCGGACTCTTATTAGAGTTGCATTTATTCGACATTGTCATCTATCCTAAATGGATGTCAAAAATGCCTACTTGAATGGTGATCTTCAAGAAGAAGTTTACATGGTCCCTCCACTGGGTGTTGCACATAATCCAAGCGACGTTTGTAGTTTGAAGAAGGCTCTCTATGACCTCAAACAAGCTCCTCAAGCTTGGTTTGAGAAGTTTTCTATTATGATTAAGTCTCTTTGGTTCCATTCTAGCCAACATGACTCTACTCTATTCTTCAGGTGTACTTCAAATGGTCACATAATAATTTCTCTATACGTTGATGATATGATTTTTACTGGGGACGATGCTCATGGGATTGCAGAGTTGAAACTGCAATTGGCGCAACAATTTGAGATGAAAGATTTAGGTACACTTTGGTATTTCTTAGGGATTGAGGTGGTCTACTCTCCTAGGAGATATCTTTTATCTCAATCTAATTACATTGCTACTATTCTTGATCAGGCTCGGTTATCAAATACTCGATCAGAAGATACACCTCTTGAACAGAATGTGAAATATAGTCCCTCTGTAGGTGTTAAACTTTTGTAATTTTAAATATTTTGTTTGTAATTTTGCTGAATTTGATGTAATAAGAGGTTGTATCAGACGAAGAAATGGGAGGAAAGAT
>BMAC01000709.1:432048-465417 GCA_014905375.1 Phtheirospermum japonicum
TTAAAGATTTCACTGGCAATCAGGTTAGGAATATCGGGGCATCCGCCCTTAGCCAGTCCAATCCTGGCTTAAAGATTTCACTGACAATCAGGTCATTTTGCAATAAGATATGGATAAATTCAGATCACCATTATATAAATGAGTTTCATAAAATAACCTTACAAATAATATTTTCGTAAATTTGTTAAATTCCACGCTCGGAGTACTCTGACTCCATCCATTTGTTCTAACTCGTAAGCTCCTCCAGCCAGAACTTTTGCGACCTTAAACGGTCCTTGCCAAGTGACATCTAACTTCCCTTTGGTTCTTCCTAAGTCAGCCCTATGCAAGAATAGGTATTCCACTTGAAAATTCCTCCTTACCACTGTTTTATTATAGGCTGCCCGGACTCGTCCTCTCATGTGCTCCATTCTAATCGCAGCACGGTCTCTTTTTTCCTCAATCAAGTCCAGTACATCCTGCATTAACAATTCATTCAGATCTACATCAAAACTCTGTATTCGATGAGTTTCGAGGCCTATTTCCGCAGGAATTACAGCGTACATGCCATACACCAGGCTAAAGGGAGTTTCTCCAGTGCTCTCCTTGGGATTAGTGCGATAGGCCCAGAGGATTGAACTGAACTCCTCTATCCATTTGCCTCCTGATCTTTCTAAGCGCGTCTTGATCCCTTGCACCAAGATGCGATTGGTCACCTCGACTTGACCATTTTCCTGAGCATGATAGACATATGTGAAGTGTTGGTCTATCTTCATCTTAGTGCACCAGGCTCAGATCCTAGCTCCCATGAACTGCGTGCCATTGTCCGAGACCAGGACCCTGGGAATGCCAAATCGACACACTATGTTTTTCCATATAAAACCCATCACTGCATCCTCTGTAATTTTTGCCAGAGCGTCAGCCTCCACCCATTTTCTGAAATAATCGATGGCCACAATCAAGAAATTTTTTCGGGCTGGCGCTATGGGGAATGGTCCAACCAGACCTATCCCCCATTTCGCAAAGGGGCAGGGAGAGCTCAACGTCATGAGCTCCTCTGCCGGCCGATGGGTTAAAGGGGAAATCTTCTGGCATCTGTCACATCTTTTAACAAAGTCCTTTGCTTCTTTCCGTAACCATGGTCAAAAATATTCAACTCTCATGATTTTGCTTAACAGGGCTCTAGCACCCATGTGGTTGCCACAACAGCCTTCATGGATTTCTTTAAGAATGTGGGCACCCTCCTGTTGGCTTACACATTGCAGAAGAGGTTATCCAAATCCCCTTCTTAACATCTCTCCATTTATTAAGCAGAAACGGGATGACCTAATCCTTACCTTTGCTGCTTCTTTCTTACTGTCTGGTAGATCTCCCTTCTCCAGATATGTCTTTATCGGGTAGCGCCAATCTAATTTTTCCTCCAAAGTGTGCACCTTGTCTTATCCAAATTCTCGATGGTCCATTAAAAGGGCGATTACCCTTTCTTGGCAGTCTGTTGCTGAGCTGGCCACCTTAGCCAGGTAATCGGCTCGGCCATTTTCTTCTCTGGGAATTTGATGGACTATCAAAGAGTTCATGCCACTAGCCAATTCACAAAACCGAGTCAAATATCTTTGCATGTGTTTTTCCCTAGTATCGAATTCTCCTTTTATCTGTTTGTACACAAGTTGTGAATCCACCCGTGCGCATACTTGCTCTGCTCCCAGCTCCTTTGCCATCTGAACTCCTCTTAACAAGGCTTCATACTCTGCCTCATTATTGGACAAGGAGTAGTTCATTCGTACAACATATTCTTTGGTAACTCCTTTTGGGTCGATTAGTACTATTCCCGCACCACAGCCAAGGTTCCCTACCGAGCCATCTGTGTAGACTGCCCACTCCTTCTCCTTCTCGAGAGAACTGGTCATCTCTTGCATAAAGTCTACCAGTGCCTGGGCTTTGATTGCAGTTCGTGCCTCAAAGCTGATATTAAACTTGTTGAGTTCGATTACCCATTTCACCAGGCGCCCAGAGGTTTCTGGCTTATTCATAACTGCCTTTAGTGGCAGGTTGGTTCTGACCACTATATCATGCGAAAGAAAGTAGGGGCGGAGTTTGCGAGCTGTTTCGACCAGGGCTAGCATGGCCCGCTCTATCTCTACATATCGAAGCTCGGCATCATGAAGACCTTACTCCAGTAATATACCGGCCTATGCATCCTGCCTTCTTCCCAAATCAGAACCGTGCTTACAGCCTGTATTCCAACAGATAAATACAGGACCAAGGGCTCTCCCTGGATCGGCTTGGTAAGCAGTGACATGCCGACCAGATGCTCCTTGAACTTCTGAAATACCTCCTGGCATTTTTCATCCCATTAAAATGGGGCTCTCTTTCATAAGGCTTGAAAAAATGGTAAACTTTTCTCCGCTGAGCGCGAAACAAATCTGCTCAGGGATGTTATCCGTCCATCCAGAAATTGCATCTCCTTGATATTCTTCGGGGGTTGCATGTCCATGATAGCCTTGACTTTTTCTGGATTTGCTTCTATTCCTTTTTCTGTGACCATATACCCCAGAAACTTTCCAGACCTGACCCCAAACATGCACTTTTTAGGGTTGAACTTCATTCTATACTTCCTCAAAGTATCGAAAGTTTCCCTCAGATCATCCACGTGTGAGGCCACCTTTACGCTTTTGACCAGCATGTTGTCTACATAGACTTCTATATTACGTTCGAGCTGGCTTTTGAACATTTTGTCCACTAATCACTGATACGTGGCCCCTGCATTTTTAAGCCCAAAAGGCATGACCACATAACAATAGGTTCCTTTTAGAGTTATAAAACTAACTCGCTTCCAATCTTCCTCCGCCAACCTAATCTGATGATATTCTTGTGAGGCGTCCATCATACTTAGCAGCTCAGAGACTGATGTGGAATCCACCAGCTGGTCAATCCTTGGCAATGGATAGTGGTCTTTCGGACAGGCTCTATTGAGATCCCGGAATTAAATACACATCCTCCAATACTCCTCTGTTTTTGGTACTAAGACCGCATTGGAGAGCCATTCTGGGAATTGTATTTCTCGAATGTGCCCAACCTTCAGCAATTTCCACCTCTACCTCAATAATAGCCTCTTTTTACGGCCCAAAGTTATGCTTTATCTGTTTTACCGGCTTCATTACCAGGCTAATGTTGAGGTGGTTCTCAGTTATTGCTGGGTATATCCCAACTAGATCCTGGGGAGACCAGGCAAAGATATATGCACTATTCCTGAGGAGGGTTACCAGCTCTACTAACACCTCAGAACTGAGAGTCGTTCCTATGCGCAGGACTCGACTATCGTCTCCTGGAACTACCTCGACCGTCATTAGGTTTTCCTCTCTGTGATCTACGTCTGGTCTGGCTTCCTCGATTCTTGCCTTTTTACATCGTCCTTCCTCGTTGTGCCGCACGCTCTCTACATATGTGCATCTCGACGTGTACTGATCACCATAGACTTCTCCCACGCCATCCTGGGCAGGGAATTTCAATTTCATATGCTAGACAGAGATCACCGCTTGGAACTGGATTAGAGATGGTCGTCCTAACATGACATTATACGAGGAAGGTGCATCTACTATCAAGAAACGCACCGACCTGGTCTGTCTGAATGGGTCATCTCCTAGCGTAACGAGGAGGTTTATTGCTCTCAATGGTCTTAGGGCTCCTCCCGCAAAGCCTACTAATGAGTTCGTGACCTCTTCTAACTCTACGTTCAAGTTTAATTTTCGAAAACAGTCATAGAACATGATGTCAGCAGAGCTTCCTGTATCCATGAAGATTCGTCTAATAGTGTAGTTGGCAAAGGTGGTTGTGATGACCAAGGCATCCATGTGACGAACCAAGATGTCATTCTCATCTTCTGATCCAAAGCATATGTTTGGACTTGGTGTTAATTGCCCCACCTCTTGTGATTTCCTTGCTAGGTCTTTCGCGGCCCGCACATAATTTTTCTGGGTTTTCCTGGAATGCTCATCCCACTCGCCACCTGTGATCATCAGGATCTCGCCCCTTATCTCTTGAGATTGGTCATTCTTTTCCTATTTCCGCACTCACTGTCGAATTCCTGTTTGTTCCCCTGACGTCGATCTCACCTATGAGGGTCAGATCTGGATTCCTCTCGTCTCGCCTGTACAAACTTTTTTAGGTGCTCCGCCTACACCAACCGCTCTAGCTCATCCTTCAAGTGGGTGCACTGATCTGTGTCATGACCATACTCGTTATGGTACCGACAAAACCAGTCAGATCTTTCCTTCCGCGGATTTTGTGCATACGTCCTTGGCTACTTAAGGTCTGGGTGCCGCTCAATGGCTTACAGTATCTCAGCTTGGGGTGAATCCAAAGGTGTATAAATGTCAAACCGATGGAGACCTCCGACCAGATCAGTCCTAGATTTCTTCATCGGGGTCCTGTCCTCCCTATCAGGTCGTTCCCTTCGCTTCTCTCCATTGTCTTTTGTCTTCAAGGCTTCTTCTAAGTGGATGTACTTTTCTGCTCTCTCCAGGAGCTCTCCAAATTTCAGTGCTGGCTTTACACCCAACGACTGGAAGAACTCCCCTCTCCTGAGCCCCTGAGCTAGAATGTTGACCAAGATCTCTTCAGATGCTGATGGCACTTCCAGTTTATCATCTGTAAACCGTTTAATATATCCATGCAGGCTCTCATTTTCCTTTTGTTTCAAGCTAAACAGTTCCAACAGCATTTTTTGGTATTTCCTGCAACTGGTGAACTAATGCAAGAATGCAGAACTGAACTCATCAAAACTGTTTATGGAACGAAAGGGGTAGCTGGCTGAACCAGATTTGGGCTGACTTCATGAAGGTTGTAGGGAAATCCCGACACATGACCGCGTCGAAAAACTTGTGCAAGGTAGCCGTGATCTTGAATCTGCACAGGTGATCCCACGGATCTATTGTCCCATTGTATTTGAAGCCCATGGAATGGTAAGAAGATGGGAGATCATCCTTCATGACCGCCTCCGTGAATGGAGTGCTTCGCCGTTCCTGGCCTGCGACCGCGCCCGCAATCTTTTGCTTAACTTCCCTGACCTCTTTTTGCAGATTCTGCATTTGCTCGGTCAGGTCTGGGTTAGTTTTTCTTGAAGATTCACTTTCTGAAGCAGAAAAGCTCTCATCGTCTCCCTGAAAAGGAGCTCTGGCCTTTTGTTGAGCCGTGCACGGCGGCTTATTTTGCCTTGGAGGGTGGTGTCAAAAGTTCAGCAAATTTCTTTTCCCGATGAGGTCAGATAATTGCCTCAGGAAGGAATTATTCAACATTCCACCATCGGTTTGCGTGTCTCCACTAGGAGGGGACTGCGTTGTGTTCGGTATGGTTGCCGTCGATGGCCTCGTTATCTCTGGTACACCCGTAGGCACGGCAGAGCTTGGCGTGTCGCCTAACTCCGCCACCAAGTTCCGCCTAAGTCCGTATGATGCCATGCTCTTGCTCACGTCTTAGCTTTGATGTTCCCAAAGACGACGCCAATTGTTTCGCCCTGAAGATTACACCGGGAACGCTGGCTTCTCCACTAAGAGTATCCCGACCTGTTTTCCAAAAAAACACGTTAGAAATGACCATGGGGGGTTTCCCGGTGGAAACCTCTCCGATGCTTAAGTCAGTAAGCGTTTTAGATTGGAATAGCAAATTAGAAGAAGAATGCTTAAAAAATGCCATACCTCTCCCAACCTTGGGGGCTAAGATATTTATAGTTTTTGCTCAGTGGGGCCTTTAATAGTTCTATGGTTTTAATATATTGTACATACACGACACTTAATAAGTAAATTGAGAATCTAGATCAATATTAGGCTCCTTGACCCTAATTGTAACATAATTTTAAAAAGATAATTCTTGTGTTTTATAAATAAAAAAAAGAATTTGATAAATAGATAATTATTTTCTTACCAATTATAATTTTATATATATATATACTATATATATATATATATATATAGTATATATATAGTATATACTATATATATATATTATATATATATATATATATATATAGTCTAAGAAATAACTTAGTATATATAATCACACACACGCGCGTGCGCGCACACACACACACACACATATATATATATGGAGACAATATTTCTTATCATTTTATAAACTCCTAATTTTTTATTTAATATATTTATACAAATATACTAAGTTATTGTAACAATTATAATGTTAATTTATAAATTTCAGCCAATACGGTCAAACCTAGAACCAAAATGATATGGTTAAGAAAATTATACCTTTTAAAATCATTCAAATAGAGAGACAAATATTTAAACAAAGAAAAAGGAAAAAATAAATAAACGTTGTGTGTTTTTCCCCAAAGCAAAGATCCAAATTCGCCACCCCAACAAATTTGGACATTCAATAAGAAATGTTTGGACATATAGTAAGAAATGTTTCCGGTGACCGGAAATATTTTTGGACATTAAGTAAGAAATGTTTGGACATATAGTAAGAAATTCAGACATATATTAATAAATTTGAACATATAGTAAGAAATTATTTGGGTTGGAAAAAAAAACTACACTGACTCCATGGACATATAGTAAGAAATTCAGACATACAGTAAGAAATTTTATGGGCGAAAAAGATAACTCACCGAAAAAAATTTCGGCTGCCGAAAAATATTTTCCGATGATTGGGAAAAAAATTCGGTGGCCGAAAAATTTCTCGGCTGCCTAGCGGCGGCAATAGAGGGCTGCCCCAATTATTATTTATTTATTTATTTAGTTTTTTCATAGTAAGAGTATTGTGGTATATTCATATCATAATTTTGAACTATTTAATAATAATTAGGCACTATTTGACTTAAAATTGGGAGTGAACCTCCACTTGGAGGACTATTTGACAATTTTTCCTATATTTAATAAATAAACTGGACTGACTTGCAAGTTGAATAATTCTTATAGGTCAAGATTGGGGTTTCACAAATTTGAGGGGCTAAGTTGGATAGGTTTTAAGTTGATGGGGTTCAATCTGCAATATTTAGGAAGTTTGGAAAATATAAAAATGCTTCTTAATAAACCCCAAACCACAATCGTTTCCCTAACTCAGAAATTGAAATCCTGCACTCCTTCGACTCCTCGACATGGTGGCTCGACGGATTAGAAATCGGTAAGCTTTCCGGTGAAAGTGTGCGGTGTTGGTAATCCTCTCTACAGCGACAGACAACAGCAATGACAGTTTGTGGTTAAGAAAGGCGATGGCAATGGCGGCGGCGCTGGGTTTTGATGCTGGCGGAGATTCTGAACGGAGGAGCTGGCTGGATCGTGGCGGTGGTGCTGGGTTCGATCTGGAGGATTCGGGTTTTGGGTGGTTTGAAATCGAATGGGATTTCAATATTGATTTGTTTCCCCAGAGCAAATATCCAAATTGGCCACCCCAATTTCCTCTCAATCCACCACCACCGCCAATAGCAGCGAAACCCTTATTCACTGTTGTAACACCCACAAACATCTCCCAAAATCTCCAATCCCGAAGTAGAGTGCAATCGAGCGGCACGAGAAGCGAGTCGAAGAGATACCATGCTACCCAATCCTCCTCTTCGATCAAATTGCCATCGCTGTCAAGGACTCTGATTCCTTAAAGGTCGAGTGCTCTAAGGTTGACAAGCAGGTCGACCATCTCTGAGAGAGCAAGGGACATTTGGGTTTCACGGACTATTTTTTCGCGCTTATGATGTTGTCTATTCTTTCTTTTATAATAATTCACATCCTCCTTAGCTATTTTAGTTGTCAACATAGATATTCATTGTCCAATGAGAAATTAGGATTAGATATTAGAACGATTCCTTAATTACAATTTATAGTCAAGTAAATTTTTACGAAGTATCAAAGATCTTTTTTTTTTCATTTTCCTTTTAAGATTTATCTTTTTCTTTTTTGAATTTGTACATGTTTATTTGGGGTGAACTTCTTAATTTGAAGGCAAACTTGAAGACTTGACCTCTTATTTTATTTTATCATCCTATTGTTCATAATAATGATAAAGTTTCTGCTTCTTGCGATGTTGACTGACTCGTTGGTATTTATTCCTAGGAACGCTGCTCTTATCGCCAGAAGGAGGCGGTATAGACTTTTCTAAGGTCAGAGAAAAGATCTTCAACTACCTTCGCTCTGCGTGCTCCCTTCTTTTCTAAGGTCAAAGAAAAGATCTTTCAGAGAAAAGATTTAGAAAAGAGTTTGGAGCCGGACATTGACCATATGCAGGTAGGGTTTTTATACATATTTTTATCACATGAATTTTATTCTTGTATCACCTAAAATGACCTTTACTATTATTATATGCAAATTCATATGGATGTCAATCTGGATAAACCAGGTGTCAAACAATGCGTGATTCAAAGACTTCAGTCAAGTTCCCGACAACTGCTCTATATGCTACACAAACATTACCTGAAGTATTCAAACCTTGAGGAGGCTAAGACAGGCCACGTTCTTGTCATGACCAACAAATCTGGGAATCTTTATGCGACCATTAACTCACCCGAATTCAAGGTAAAATCTCTCAAAACAAATACTTATGTTTATATAGTATGATATATAATATGTTTCTGATATGGGAATATTATTATTTTTGTTTTTGCAGAATCAAAGTAAATCTAATACCAGAAATCGGAAAAAACTGCGAGCTCCACATATTACATATTACTGGCCGAACTCCTTTCACTGTTCTTCCAAATGAATTTGTAAGTCTTACTAAGTAGTCAAAAAAATTTTTGGTTATGTCAGCGGTAGTTTAGTAAAATCAAAATGTTGTGAAATAGGTTGCAATATAAAGGAAAATTCTTTGATAGCGGATATATAAATTAAATCCCATTTAAGTGTAACGAAATGAAGATTTTAGTGTTAAGTTTATTTCTTTTTGGTGCAATGTTTATATTTGTATTCTGATTTTATTTTCCTTTTTTCTTTTTTTCATGCCGATTTTGTTTTGTTTTTTCTTTTTTTCATGCCGATTAGTTTGAGAAGGCCGGCGATGAATGTGATATGATTTAACTTTACAAGCGCAATCATTATATCGTGAAATGTGGTTGGTCAAGTGATGAGGCATGAGAAAACTAGGTAACTAACTAACACATGCTTTTTATAATCCAACTTCGTTAATGATCATGTTATTATTAATATACTTACATCTATGTTTTTTTAGGATGAGATGATAGATAGGAAAGCAAAATATGCTGAAGAAGGGATTGAGAATTCTGAACAAGAAATAGCAACTGAAGATCTTAGCCATGCATCTAGTTGTATCAAAGGCAGTGGTTATTGACCGAAACCTCTAGGTAAACGCAGCACGTTGCCTGATTCGAATACCCAACACCTGCAACAGGGAACTGGCACAAACTCAAGAAAAGCTACAGGACTCGGAAGGTCATGAGCTTAAGAATGAATTCAATGATTTGAAAAATCAACTGAGTCGGCAAGGTGCATCAACAAGCTTATGGCCTTCACGAGAGCAAATGAGTCTGCTTCGGGTGGGAATAATGCTTGATCCAATATATTACACGTAAGTCAGAATTTTCAGTTTCTATATTGTGAACTTTGTATAGTATTTCTTTGATGATATGATTATAAACTAGTTTAAAATTATAAATTTGAAATCTGCATGTATTCTGTTTAGAATCAGATCCCGATTTTGTTTGTCAATGCTGGCATATGGAACAAATCAGGCTCAAGTAACACAAGTCTTGACATATGTTTTAACTCTTTTGGTTTAGTTTAACCTTCCAGATGTTCCAAGTAAATTAATTCTAGTTGTCTGTTTGAAGAACTAATTTGGAATGTGTTCTGGATATTTCAAAGTAATATTTTGGCTAGTTGTCAGTGTTTTGGTATATGTTCGGAATGGTCGAAGAAATATTTTTGAATATTCTTATCATTTTTATTGTAACGATAAATGCTTCTTTGCTTTTATTTTCATCTTTATGATATTTTCCCTTACAAGAATAATGATAAATTAATGAACATATTTAGGACAATTTATATCGTCATGAAAGTAAACAATCAAATCGTGTTAACTCAATTATTACAACTTTAAGCGTCATATAAGTATTTCAAATTTGTCACTTTAATAAATCATGACAACTTTTTTCATCACATAATACTTTGAACTTGTCACTTAAACTAAATCATTTGTGATGATTGGATTGTCACCATATAAACTCATTTAATGACAATGGATTTTATCACCATAAACCCCTTAGATCAGAACATATATCTTTTGTGATTATTATAATATTCATCATATATTGCTAATTTTTTCGTGACAGAATATTTCATCATCTTTCATAGTAAATGGTGACACATTGGTTTGTCATTGTAAATATAGATGTTCAGTGACGGTCAATATTGTGTCACTATAAAACAAATATATCGTGATAAATTACATTATATTTGACAAATGTTTAATACATATTACCACAATATGAGCGTCATTATAACTCAATAAATATTATCACAGTAATTATGTTTATCACGGGAAGTCAAATATTTTGATGACAAATTAAGTGTTCGTCATTGAAAATGGTAACATACGGTGACAATACAGATCTTTTGATGACAACTTTTCAATCACTTATGTAACGAATTCAGTGTCACCAAATAGTATCACCTATGGTGACAATTTACATTAGCGTCATCAAAATCGAACATTTAGTGACTTTAAAAAAATGTCACTTTCACCTAATATGACAGTCATACCATGACGACCTCTGTGACGCTCAAATTTCGTCATCGATTATTTTCAGTGATGAAAAAATAGACTTTAAATGACGAAATATATTGTCATTGAATCTAAAGTTTCTTGTAGTGATTACTAAACCAGATATTGCTTATGTTGTACACATTGTTAGTCAGTTTGTTACTTCTCCTACTTCGGTTCATTGGGCAGTTGTTCCTCGTATCCTTCATTATCTTTGAAGCACTCAATTTCAGAGTTTATTATTCCCTTCCTCTTCATCCTTCGAATACGTACGTACCCAGATGTTTACCAAATCACATTCAGTTCCGCATTTTCGATTTTGGACTAGCAAACTCTCGATGATACCTCTTGATGCATCACGAGTTTGAGGGGGGATGTTAAACAAATATGATTAATCAGACCTTTAGAATAGTTTAGTCATTTAGTCTTTTCATTATTTGATATATAGACCATAGATATTTATGGTTGTATCATTCACTCTATCAGTTTCTCGTACATAGAACACTCGTTTCTCTTTTCTCTTTTCTTATGGTTTATTTATCTTAACATATATATCTCATTTATATGTTAGAGTTGATAATGCTTAGTTTATGACTTAAATAATTATTGTTCCGATTGATTATTTGTCACTTGCTGGTGCTTTCCCAGCTAACTCTATCTAACCTGATATATATAGAATTTTTTCTAATCCCATTCCTCACAATTCACAAACCAATCGCCTTCTCCTATCAATTCCTCTATCTCAGTCATTCTCCCTGACTAATTTCCTCCGATCTAACAATAATCATTCGACAGTTCTAACAAAATAGATTTAATGATAATGATGATGAAGGGTTTTTTTTTCTTCTGGGTTTGTCCCATTCTTTTCCCAGTTTCATCTTGTATATCAGTTTGTATCTTTGATTTTGTCTATTGGTTTAATTTTAAAATTTTCCTATTGTTTTCTAATTTCAGTTGGTTTTTTATTTCAATTTGTATTTTTATTATTTTAAGACTCATATTTGGATACAAATCTGGGAAGGCTTATCTTCTTCTTCTTTTAATGTTTTTCAATCAGATTTGCAATTTTTAATGGATTTGAATTTCAATTTTGTTTTTCAAAATTCAAACACATTAAACTAATTTGAAAACCGCGTAAAACACGAGTATTGGAAAAAAATAAAAAACATGTAAAATCTAAAAAAAGTTGTTCAGTTTAAATTTTAAAAAACTTCATTGTAAACTACATTAACTCTTATATTTACAATGAAATCATCTTTGTCGCAACAAAGAATTTTTAACTCTTTACAAAATCGAATTCAACAGAAAATGTTTGCTCCATAAAATAGGTCGATCTAGAATCAATATTGATATAGTGTGATAAATAATTTATTTGACTGTGAAATGGTAATTGCACTACCTATCAAATATATGATAAGTGTATTACTCAATTTGATATATTCGGGCACGCGCGAACATACACACACATACGGCCTTAGTTATAGTAGTCACGAGTCTGTCTTGGATATCAAAGAAGATCGCCTAATCTGCTCTGCCCATGCAGATTATGCAAGACTAGTTTGACCCTGATACCACACTGTCACGAGATAAGCCTTGCGACCTGAATACACATGTCAATTTTGGGGCAATGTTGGTTTCTCCCTACCTTGGGCTCATTAAGGGAGCGAAGGTTTGAGTAGAATTGGCCCAATCCTCTCTTAATCGTCATTTCCTTGAGCAGCGACACGTTGCCCGCATTGAAACGAGTAGGCATGCTTGAATTCTGAAATGGTTGGAAATACACCTGTACTGTACTATCTGAAGTGCAACTGATCTGTTAATCCGGCCTGACAAGAGTGTTGCCCAATCTTTATAGATCTAGCTAACTAAAACAAACAATCAATAAAAACGTACTTAAACCATTTAATTATAGTAAAGTCATAGATTTTGTTCTTTATCTAGTTATAATTATCACATAAGCATGACATAACTTGTAATAAAAATTCAAATATATAAATTGATATGTCAAAGCATATCTTAGTTATGTATAAGAAATGTGGTAATCGATAAATTGTTTATAAGTTATAAATATACACACACTCTCTCCGATCAATATTAGTTGACATTCTCATTTTTTTAATATAGTTATTATCTATTAATATCTATCAACACTCAGTGCGTTATATCTATGAAATACAAACTTTTTTTTATTCCATGTTATAATTCTTTTTTTTTTCAATGCAAATGTACATTTGGTAAATATAGATTCATATTTAACGTGTCAAAATATAATTTAATCAATTATTAAAACAAGTCAAAGATAACATTTTAAGTACAACCTTAAATCTTATTTTATTTTACTTAATATAAATCAATAATCAAATGAAACAAATTGAGATTAAATTTCACTAATTTATTTTGATTACAGAAATATAATTCTTTCAATTGTATATTCTATTTACAGTGAGTCCTCCAAATTATTTGCATAAATGTGTTCTTAGAAAAAAGTAATTATATAAACAATCTTCATTAAAATAAATTTTGGAAGGATATTTTTTTCCTTATGGAATGTTATTTTCTCAAGATTTTTATTACAAATTCGGTTATAATTGAATGATTAATAATATTAAGTTGCACACGAAGTTATTTCCCTCTAATTTTCAACTTCCATTATTAACAGGATAATTATTCAAAAAATTGAGTAGGTTTTGGGTACCATTTTGTTAAATTGAACAAGACCCAGACCCCCAGCCTACACTCAGACTCAGGACCCCAATTCCCCAACCCAATTTTTTTAAATTTTCAAATTGGTCGAAAAATAGTAAAAGAAAATCGGAAAAATCTGAAAATTTCCAGGTTGGTACGCAATAATAAGACGAACAATCGTATGGTCCAGAATTTCAAAACGATGAACAATGGATGTTTGGTCCATTTTTTCAATTTTCTAAGAGCGTCGATGTCGACGCACCATCGACGCGACTTGCTGAAGCGTCGATGTCGATGCACCCAGTCGACGCGCACACCCAGGCAGCACCGACGCCAAGCACCAGCACGCGTCAGTCGACACACCGTCGACGCGATGGCCCAGAATTCGGATTTTAAGGTTTCTTGTGCGCCAAGACTTACAATATCTATATGAACCCTCTTTATTTCGAATTTTTGGGAGAAGACACGACCACCTAGGGTATCTTAACCCACAATAACAATAATCCCACATCTCATAACGAGATTTGAAGACGGATATCAATGATCGAAGAACAACGCGTCCAAAACATCGAATTCGCGTTCGGGATTCAATCTTCGCCCAAGATCGACGTGCAACTCCGGAATAGCTGGAGCTTCTCATTGCTTTTATTAGTTTCAATAAGTATTCTAAACTCTTAGTTAATTTAGTAGTTAATTTCTAGTTTAATTGTTAGTCTAATTCTTAGTTAATCTCTTAGTTAATTCTAGTTTAATTAGTTTATTCGTTTTATGCTTGGATATTGGATATTGGTTAATTAATTTATTTATGCGAGTTGAGTTATGCTTAATTATTCGTTCTTGGATTCGTATGATGCGATTGCTTAAGGGTAGTTATTATATTCATGCTGTTAGATTAGTTGGTAATAATTCTTAGTTCTTAAGTTCAAGTAGTTTAAATTATTGCTCGTAGTTGATAATATAGTTAGAGTAATTAGTTTAATTAGTTTTAGTCTAATTATTTCTTTAGTTATAATGATCAACTCAACATCTTTCAAAACCCCAATTGTACATGTATTTTACTTTAATTCATAAATTGAGAAAAACATCCGAAAGACCGAACAGTTGTTTCCTCGAGAGATACGACTCGAGTCAAACTCATCACCCTACAGTTACCTCGTACTCTTGCGAGCAAACTGATGTGTTTTAAATTAATTTATTAAAAGGGGTGCACAAAAGTTTGAGTCAAAAATTTGGCGCCGTTGCCGGGGAAGCAACGAGTAGGAATTAAAGATGTTTTTCGTTTTAGTTTCTTTTTGATTTATTAGTTTATTTTTATTTTTATTTTTATTTTTTCACTTGGTCTTTGCCATTGGTACGTTGATGTATTGTTGAGTTTATGCAAGGAAGGCGATCACTTCAACGCGACCTTGTACCATTCATTGACAACATCCACCGTTCAAATCCACCGAGACCAAGACCCGTTTATATTCCCGAGGACGATTCCTCAACAGCAGCTGATTTCGCTTGTGATCGAGTTTCCGACATTATGTTAGAAGCAAATCCGATTCGAAATGGCGATTCACCACCGAGATCACCACCACGCCCCATTATTGCGAGACAAGATGCGGGGAGAAACGAAGGAGTCGACCAGCAGCAAAACGCAATCGGTCACTAACCCAACATGGCGAATATGAGGCACAACGAAGAGATGAACAACAATATTATTCGCCAGCCCAACATCGAGAACGTGGCAATTAGGAACGAAGATTTTCTGCGGCATAACGCGTATGCTAACAATCAAGGGCACGTGAATGATTGGTTGGAGAATCAAGATCATGGTTACGAGCAAAATAATTTTGGAAGGAGATACGAGCGCGAGCACCATTACGTGCATGATGACCACTATGAGAGAGCTAATGACCGAGTTAGGGAACTAAGGGGAGATCGAGCGCCTCAACAACGAGATTTGGCACGCCCGAAGGTTGTGCTTTATGGGTCTGCTATTGTACTTGGCCCGACTGCAAGGGAAGTAGAGATTAAACCGCATCAAATTAATTTACTTCCGACTTTTCACGGAAATGCCCACGAAGACCTTTTAGCGTTTCTGAACTACTTTATCGATGAAGTAGGAAGATTTGTAGGTCATGGCCTAAATCGGGAGGAGATGCAAATGATTTGTTTCCCTTATAGCATGAAAGACAAGGCGAAGACATGGTTACTGTCCTTAGAAGCAAGGTCATTAACTGCTTGAGAGATGATAAGCGAGAAGTTCCTAAATCAATACTATTCGGCACAAACAACGGGGCAAATTCGGAGGCAGATTGCTAACTTCGAACAAGTGGAGGGAGAATTATTTCATGAAAAATGGGAGCGTTACAAATCACTTTTACAAGAATGCCCCCATCATAGCTATTTCCCCGAAATAATTAATCATTTTTTCTTTGATGGTTTGTTACCCATGGGGAAAAGCCAAGTTGAAATAGCAGCAGGAGGAGATTTTGGCGATTTAACGGCCCGCGAGGCAAAACGAGTATTGGAGAAACTGAGTGAAAAATCTAGAGAAACCAACTCTCGGCCTCGTAAATTGAAAGTTAATGAGATTTCCATCCCTGATCCTGACTTAGATGATGGCAAATTAGTCAAAGCAAAGTGCGAAGAGATATTTGAGGAGAAATTGGCAGCTTGGAAGGCCGAGCGGGCAAGCAAGGCCTCTTCGAAGAAGACTAATGCGATGTGTCACCAATGCGGATCCCCCGAACATTTAGCCGATATGTGCCGTTCAACAACGAACAACGAGGGGACGTCAACGCCATCCAGCACTATTCAAATCAACAACATTCGGGGCAGAGACCACCACACATGCAAACACCTACAGTTCAGTCGACTGATCAACTTCTAGTCTGGCAACAAAACCAAGTTGCCTAAACTATTCGGAACCAAGACGGCCTCACACATGTTCAAGAGGAAATGAAGGGAGTTCGAGACGATATGAAAGAATCGAGAACGATGATGGCTGAAATGGCCAAAAGCACTCTTGAAAATTCGTCAGGACTAAGAAGATTGGAGTTAATGGTAGGACAATTAGCAACTGACATGGCATCATTGAAGAAGAAGAAAAATACTCTTCCAAGCCAAAAAGAACAAACCTCGGCTATTCATGTGCTGATAAGCGGGAAAGAAGTGGATAACTGCATCGAGCTAGGAAAGGAGGAAGACAAGAAAGAGACCGAGACCCAACTTCCGGGAGCAGTGAAGAAAAAGAAATCGACGGCAACTGAAGACCCCACCGATTCTTTAAATGCGCCCAAGAAATTGACCATTTATGATCACGTTCCCTTCCCAAGTCGCCTACGTCCGGCCAAGGAGAATAAAAAATTCATGGAATTATACAATTTACTGAAGAATGTTAATATTAACCTCCCCCTGCTAGAGGTGATAAAGACAATGCCAGCATTTGTGAAGTTTTTCAAGGATCTAGCATCAAGGGAAAGGCGTTTGCCTACGAGCCAGCATGTGGCTTTGATAAGAGATGTTGGTGATATATTTAAGAAACCATTACCACCTAAGAAGAAGGATCCCGGGAGTTTTTGCATAACTATTTCTCTCGGGAATGGACTAACGACAAGAGGGATGCTCGATCTTGGCGCTAGCATAAATTTGATGCCCTACTCAATTTACAAGGAGTTTGACCTAGGACCGCTGAATCCGACCACGATGAAYTTACAGTTGGCGGATCGAACGATAAGGCTACCCTTGGGGATTGTGGYGGATGTCTTAGTACAAGTAGACAAGRTAGTAYTGCCGGTTGARTTTGTCATTATGGATGTTGGTYACGTACAAAGCGAGAACCGAGAACACACCATTTTYTTAGGACGTCCATTCATGTKTACKACGCGCACGGTGATCGACGTACACAAGGGAAGAGCGACTATGTCCGTACTGGGCGAAACAGTGACGTTTTCACTTCAAGATTTTCACAAGAGTCCTGCATCGTTTGTTAAGAACGATTGTTCTACTATAGATTTAGTAGACTCTTGCGCGAATGAGCTGTTGAGCATCAGCACGATTGAAGAGTTTGATAATGTAGAAGCATTTGATGATGGATTGCCCATGAAGTTTGACGTGCTTAAAAACGAGCCAAAAGTGGAGTTGAGACCACAACGAGATCGTTTGAAGTTTGAGCCAAGAGAAGAAATGAAGCCACCGTATAATCGTTCAAGAAGTGTTTCCCTCGACCCCTACAAGAATTTTAAACGTACGAAGAAAAAGTGCGAGGCTAATAGCAAGGATTGGACAACGAAGAAGAAGAATTCGAATGAAGTTTTTAACGAGAAGTTCAAGGTTGGTCAACTAGTGCTATATAATTCCCATCGTAAGTTTGATCCAACCAAGTTTGAAGTCGCATGGAGTGGACCATTTTTAATAAAGGAGATGYATGAMTWTGGAGTCGCCACTATTTACAATGAGAGTGCAAAGACGGGATTCCAAGTCCACAAACATCGACTTAAGCCTTATTTCAAGGATTTTATGAAGAATCTTGATCGTACCAAGGAGGAGTTCGTGGACCCACCACGAGATAGAATTTGATCAATTAATTGCGTCGAGCATATGACGTTAAATGTTGCGCTTCTTGGGAGGCAACCCAAGCMTTGGTTAGTTTTTGTTTTATTTTATTTTATTTTATTTCTATCTTTTTATATTGTGTCAATTGCCGTGGTACATTTATGTGTTTGTTGATGTGCAGAAAATACGATAAATCGCTTATTCTGGACAACGGTTATATAACGGTAGCTCGCTACCGCAAGGCCTTACCGCTAGTTCCACTCGAGGCGTTAACGTTGACGATCAACCACTGAACCTACCACTTACCGCAGCAATCATGGATTACGATGATTTCGTCGATCGAGGTCGCAATCCGACTCAAGTTAGCCGCAGTCCGACAACCTTTTGATGAGCTGCAGCCCAGCCATTTACGACGTTGGCCGCAATCCGGCTGTTTCAAATCTAAAAGGACGTGCCAACGGGCACTTGCGCGTCGCAATTGATCACAATCATATTTTGTTTTATTTTGTTAATTTTTATAGGTTTGTTCGGGACAATCTAGTCACGCGATCTAAGACGAAGGATAATTGCACATGCGTTTTTAGAGAGACTCGGCCATCTAATTTTTAGGGATGTTTTCTTATCTCCCATACTCTTATTTTCTTTAATATTTATGACAATCAAGAGATTGCCAAGTTTTTAGGGAGGGGGGTGGTTGAGTGTGGTTAGTGCAATTTGATATCTTTGTCTTGAAATGCATATTTTTGACGTGATTAATTGCTATTTCTACGCTTAATTGTGTTTGTATGGCATGCCTGTCAAAGTTGATTATGTATGATTATTTGTTTTCGTCTTTGAGTGTGTATAAGTGCATATTTTTTCAAAATTTATTATTATATATTGTAAAATGGTACTTGGATGCAATCGATTTCGCAAAACCTTAAAAGCAGCGTCAGTTCAAAATTTTTCATGCAAAAAAGCCAGCGAGTAGCCTGAGTGTTTATCATCATTGCATGTACGTGAATAAGTTCCAGTCTTGATATCTCTTTGATACCGCTGTGTGTAGTTGACTTTGAAAATGACGTTAAGGCACATATAAAACCCTATTCCGGCCATATTCATAAATTTTAGCCACTATAAATTTCGAATGAGCCAATCATAGCCAAATATCCATGCCTATAGTCATGAGTGTTTTTGAGACGACCCTACAAACCCATTAAGAGCGTGGGGTAGGAGTTCGTATTTTTATTGGTTATTTGAGTCTTGGAGAATTTTATTAGAAATTTATTATTTTTGTAATTAAGGACCATCCTCCGAAAAAAAAAATAGAAAAAGAATAATACCCCATTAAAAATTAAAAATAATTAATGGGGAAATAAAAAAAGAAGAAAAGAAAAAGATAGGATGGTGGATATGTTGATTAATTGCCTACACGCTAATTAAGGCTTGTGTTTTATTATTTTTTTTAATTTTCTTATGAAGCCTAATGTTTAGAAGGCAAGAGTTGTGTAAGAAGCATGCTATAAGCTTCAATTATACTTAAGTGGTTTGAGCTTTCAGTCGGTTTACGAGTTTTGAGTTGAGGAATAGCCTATGTTTAAAAGGCTAAGTTATGAGTGTTAAGTGAGGTTTTTAATTTTGAACGAGGTGAAGCAATTTGCTTCATGATTAGGTTAGGTTGAGTGAGTTATTTAGCCACACGACTTATATATTCCATACCCGTCCAAAGAGCCTTACATTACAACCCGCGAAGACCTTTTCCAATTCTTAGTTTTGACAGCACACTTAATTTGCGATTGAAAAGAGATTGATTTTCGATGCTTATTTATTGTGCTTGTAATTGTATGATTTGAGTGTATACACGTCCCATGCATAAAATACTTGAGTGCTTTTGAGCGTACTTATATATATATTATCTTTCGTGAGGAAGCATGATTTTATTTTGAAGCGACAATGTAATAATGGTCAAGTGTTTGACGTTGCGTGACTTGTACCTATATTTTCAAAATTGTCTATGTAGCAACGCACGACTCTTTGCTTGAACTTATTTTCATTCTAGTTATATTTTGAATTTATCATTTGTTCGAGGACGAACAAACCAATAAAGCGTGGGGTAGTTGATTAGAGTAGATTTGTCCTTGTTTTTATTAGTATTTTAGTACGTTTTTCTATTTGTTTTTGGTATAAATTGGACGATTTAAGCATAATTCCGTATTTTCATAGTTCCAACTTATTTTACCTTATTTTAATCGTAATTGATGCAAATAGGTGATATTTCGTTGTTTTCACCTTACAGCTAAATAACCGGAAGAGTTCAGCGCGTAATACACGAAGTTCGATGTTCAAAAATAGGAGAACGAGCTTTCCGGCGATACGAGTAGCAAAAGATAGAGAGAGACGGAGGCAGACGTGCAGTTGCGTCGAATGACGCGACCGTCGATGCTCCGTCGGCACGAGCCATGATCCGCGTCAGTCGACGCAGCGTCGACGCTACTTGCTGAAGCGTCGATGTCGACGCACCGATGTCGACGCACTGTCGAGGCTACTTGCTGAAGCGTCGATGTCGACGCACCGATGTCGACGCAACTTGCTGAAGCGTCGATGTCGACGCACCGTCGACGCAACTTGCTGAAGTGTCGATGTCGACGCACCCAGTCGACGCACACGCCCAGCCGACGCGCACACCCAGGCAGCACCGACGCCGAGCACCAGCACGCGTCAGTCGACGCACCGTCGACGCGACGGCCTTGAATTCGGATTTTAGGGTTTCTTGTGCGCCAAGACTTACAATATCTATATGAACCCTCCTTATTTCGAATTTTTGGGAGAAGACACGACCACCTAGGGTATCTTAACCCACAATAACAATAATCCCACATCTCATAACGATATTTGAAGACGGAGATCAAGGATCGAAGAACAACGCGTCCAAAACATCGAATTCGCGTTCGGGATTCAATCTTCGCCCAAGATCGACGTGCAACTCCGGAATAGCTGGAGCTTCTCACTGCTTTTATTAGTTTCAATAAGTATTCTAAACTCTTAGTTAATTTAGTAGTTAGTTTCTAGTTTAATTGTTAGTCTAATTCTTAGTTAATCTCTTAGTTAATTCTAGTTTAATTAGTTTATTCGTTTTATGCTTGGATATTGGATATTGGTTAATTAGTTTATTTATGCGAGTTGAGTTATGCTTAATTATTCGTTCTTGGATTCGTATGATGCGATTGCTTAAGAGTAGTTATTATATTCATGCTGTTAGATTAGTTGGTAATAATTCTTAGTTCTTAAGTTCAAGTAGTTTAAATTATTGCTCGTAGTCGATAATCTAGTTAGAGTAATTAGTTTAATTAGTTTTAGTTTAATTATTGCTTTAGTTATAATGATCAACTCAATATCTTTCAAAAACCCAATTGTACATGTATTTTACTTTAATTCGTAAATTGAGAAAAATATCGAAAAGACCGAATAGCTGCTTCCTCGAGAGATACGACTCGAGTCAAACTCATCACCCTACAGTTACCTCGTACTCTTGCGAGGAAACTGACGTGTTTTAAATTAATTTATTAAAAGGGGTGCACAAAAGTTTGATTCAGTATGTAAAAACAAAGAATTTAGGAGAGTTATTATGAATTATGGAGGTTTGATTATGTTTTACTTAAGTATGTTAAATTATTATTTTTGGTTATATTATTATCATCATCATCATTGTTATTAGTAATTTGATTATATTATTATTATTAATTTAGTTATATTATTATTATTATTATTATTATTATTATTAATTTGGTTATATTATTATTAATAGTTTTATTTTTGGTTATAACTTTATTATTAATTCTAGTTTTTCTTTGAGCAAACTCTTTATTTTATACTAAATTCCAATGGGTCTAAGGTACGTATTGTAAAAGGAAACAATCCAAACTTTAGCATGTTTAGTTAAACATACTAATACTTTAGTATGTCTAAATACTTGATACTAAATCGAATTAAACAACAAAATTAAATCAAACTCCCTATTGTTTTTACTATATTAATCATACTGAATTTAAAAATAATAATATCAATCAACAATATCGACCAATCAATCACATGTACACAATATCAACAAACCATAATATATGTGATGATCGGTATGTGGATGTTATGTTTAATTAAACATAACATCCACATACCGATCACCACATTTCATTTCAAAACCACCATCCCAACAATTTAAAACTTTTTAAAACCATCATCATTTAAAAAAAAATTAAAAACCGTTATTGGAGGGACGAACCACCCGGCCGGCGTCGTACACCACGTCATCACCGACGTCCACCCAACCAATCACAACATCAATCAATCATAATATATATATAACTAAAAATAATAAAATACATTAAACACAACCTAATTAGCCCTAATTTTATACAAATATTTATAATCGAATCCAATTTATAAATAATTACAAATTAAACCCAAAAATAAATTTTAATTACATAAATGGACCCTAAACCTAAAATCATTCACAAATGCATAAATCAAGCATAAATTCGTAAATTGAACCCCATTTCAATTTCTCAAAATCTAATTCTTAAATTCAAATCAAATTTAATTAAAGCCCTTAAATATTATATTTGAATTAAAAGGCTAACATACTTTAATATATTATGTTGACGGTGCTTCGATGGCGCTCCGGCGGTGCTCCGACGACGGCGACGGCAGCAGCGACGACGGCGGATCCTCTCGCGAACCCTAACCCCACTTTTGGTAGTGGGTGGTGAAATGAATCTGTCTGCTGGGAGGGTTAATTTATATTAAGTTTACCGACGGCCGCCGCCGGTAGAAAAATTCGGCGATGCTGACGGACAGTATTCCTTCAATAAATGGAAACCGACGTTGCCGACTAAAAAAATTTCGTCGACAATTAATATCAGATTTTTTTTTTTAAATATGGACAACGAAAAATTTTCGTCAGCATTTTTGGCGGGCTTTTTGCCAACCTCCTGAGGACTTACTAACGGACACATACACCGACGGTGTGTTTTCATCGGGAGTCCGTCGGCAATTGGTGTCTTCGGGAAATTTGTCAGTAATGCCAGCCTTTTACCGACGGGTGGCTTCCCGTCGGTAATATCCATCGGCTTTTTCAGTTTTTTTTTGTAGTGCTTCCGTACTGGAACACAAATTTAAAGGGGAAGACAAAAGATACGTCGAAATCAAGTGATGAGCTGAACGATTATTGTTTTCGTCCATCACTTCGGGATGATGACTCGGGAAAGTATCCTAAGGCTTCTTACACACTCGGTAAAAATTTAAAAATTGGTTTGTGTGAATGGGTCAAGACTCTTAAATTCCTGACGGGTATTGCTTCAAGTTTGGGACTTTGCGACAATATGAACGGATTGAGATTGCATGAGATGAAGAGTCATGATTGTCATGTGTTTATGCAACGATTAATTCTGATTGCTTTTCGAGAACTACTCCCCAATCCAGTTTGGAAAGCTCTAACATAGTTGAGTTTGTTCTTCAAAGACCTGAGTTTAAGAGTTATCGAAACTTGTGATATGGCTTGTTTGGAAAAAAAAATATTCCTCTGATTTTGCGCCAACTTGAGAAGATCTTTCCCCCGAGTTTTTTCGACTCGGTGGAGCATTTTCCGATCCACTTACCATATGAGGCAAGAATTGCTGGTCCTGTGCAGTATAGGTGGATGTATCATTTCGAAAGATATCTTCATAAACTTAAAAATAGTGTGAGAAATAAATCAAGTGTCGAGGGATCGATAGAAAATGCTTATCTAATTGAAGAGGCGTCAACTTTTAGTTCGTACTATTTTGAAGATCAAGTCTCCACTAGAAGAACAAACTTGAAGCGTAATAAAGACGTTCATAATGACGTAGACGACGGTGATGAGATTTCGTCAGTATTCAAAAATCATGGTGAACCCTTCTCATCCGTAGCAGGAAAATAATGGTTGTCAGATCAAGATTTTGATGCGGCGAGAAAATACGTATTACTAAATTTTGATGAACTCGAGGATCTTAGAAAGTACAATTAATTATAAACAATATTTGACGTATTTCTCAATATAATTGATTATAACAATATTTTACTACGTTAAATATGCAACCTTTTCACAGAGGGCATTAAACGCCAATAACAAAACATTTCAGATGAAGAATTAAAAGAACAATTAGAAAATGAATTTCCCATTTGGATTGAAAACTACGTGAGTCAAGTTTTGTGATGTTTGTTTATATACATATATTATGCATTTGTATTTGAATAATGTAACTTTACATCATATATTATAGGTTCGCGATCCCTTGAATAGTGTAACCAATGATTACATTAAGAGTCCAGTGTTCGGTCTATCGCTTTGTGTGACTACATTCAATTGCTTCAAGATAAATGGATATAGGTTTCACACGATCACATACAGATCAGAACGATCTACATTCTGCGGTCTATTTTTAGAAGAGTTTTAGTGGTGTTGAAAGTATATCAACGGGTTCACGGCTTGGTATTATCGGAAATCGATTCAATTGAAGGTTTCAATGTGTTTCAAGCTTGGAAAAATAAAGGAAAATGGAAATAAAGCAATTAACCTATCTAAACTAATCTAGGAATTGAAATAACAAGTCGGTCGAATGCCTCGTCGTATGCCTCAATATGAGAATGCAAAGCAATTATGGAAATAAGTAAGAAAATGCAATGTTTCACCAAGTACAAGTATGCAAGCACAAGGTACAACTATGCATAACATCCTAAATAATGCAAATAAGTAAAATTGAAAGCATGGATGTAAAGAGCAAGAAAAGTTGACATGAAAGTTTAAAACATTAAGGAAAATAACAAGCATCAAAGTGTAAATCTAAGATTTAACCTAAAACTATGCATGAAAATAAAATTGCAGATAAAGCATAGGAGAAACTCAAAATCAAGATGATTTAAGACTCGATCTATGATCTAGATGTGTCACTCATTTAGATTCCGTAGCCAATTCTTAAGATCAAGCAAGAAATCAAGGTGCTAAGGCAAAAGGCATAACATGAAGAACAAGCATGGAAATGAAGAATAAAGCATGGAAATAAAGCATAAAACATGAAATTGAAAGGAAACTTACTTGAATTAAGAAATGAAACAAAGCTTGAATGTAATTGCAATCAAAAGTAACAATCCAAAGGAGTATTTGGATCTTCTTAGGCTTACAAACCCAAGGAGGTGCTTGAAATTAAATCTAATCTAGAAAAGGAAATTACATCAAAACTTGAAGTTAAATCTAAAACCTAAGAAAGAGAGGATTATCCAATAGCTTGAGAGTAATTTGATCCCCAAACCCAAGTAAGGGGTGGGAAGGGAGTTATTCTTCAAAGGTGCAAGGTGTGGGCTTTATATAGTTGTTTGTAGGGGCAAAAATGTCAAAACACCAAAATTCCCGCAGCCCCCAGCGTTGCAGTCGATCGACTGCCAGGGGTGTCGATCGACTGCCTGTCGATCGAATGCAGGGCAGTCGATCGACTGCTCTGCTCGCAAGATGTTAGCTACTGCCTGGCAGTCGATTTGGAGCTCCTTCATTTGATCCGTGTCCAGTTGATCGACCACCAGTCGATTTGGGGCTTTTCAGTAGATCCCGGATGCTTTCGGCTTGAATCTCTCGTTTTCTAGTCCAAAACATCCGTCGAGTGAATATAATCCTTTTGGCCACCTACAAAACAATAATTCAAACTTAAAAACCCAAAAATAGCACAAACACCACACACTTCGTACACTTTAAATCAAAGAGATAACTAACAAGAAGATGACCTTAGAACTATAATAAACGACTCAAAACAACGCTAAACCCTATCTAAAAATACTAGGAAAGACACAACAGTTACATGCAAAACAACTACCACACACTTATCGGTTTGTTCGTCCTCGAACAACGAAAAGAATTAAGAGTGTACATGCAATGAACATTATGTAAAAAGAAAAAACCGTTGTGCTTATCCTTATTAATATGATGAAAGTATCAACATAGACTCGCTATCGTCATGCATTGCTTGTATTACTCTTTCTCAAATGCAAGCCGAATCGATGACTTCCTCACAAATGAAATTTGAGTGTGTTCGCTCAATTCGCTCAAGTGTTTAGTATATATGACGTGTTTACGATCGAGTCGGTCAATACATGCACATTTTCAAGATTTCACAAGTCGGCGCTCAAAATTGCTCGTAGTACATGACCAAGTAAGAATCGAAAGAGGTCTTTATTATGGGTTGTAATGTTGGCTCTTTGGTAAGGTATGGAACATATGGATATAGTGGCTAACACACGATCAACCGTGATCAATAACACACAAAACCCTAACTTCTAAAACCCGAAGCTTACAATAGCTTGAGAGTAATTTGATCCCCAAACCCAATTTAGGGTTGGGAAGGGAGTTATTTTTCAAAGGTGCAAGGTGTGGGCTTTATATAGTTGTTTGTAGGGGCAAAAATGTCAAAAACACCAAAATTCCCGCAGCCCTCAGCGTTGCAGTCGATTGACAGCAGGGGGTGTCGATTGACTTCCTGTCGATCGACTGCAAGGTAGTCGATCGGCTGCTCTGCTCGCAAGATGTTGTCTACTGCCCGACAGTCAATTTGGAGCTCCTTCAGTCGATCCGTGTCCAGTCGATCGACCACCAGTCGATTTGACAATTGATTTGGGACTTTTCAGTCGATCTTGGATGCTTTCGGCTCGAATTTCTCGTTTTCTGGTCCAAAACATCCGCCGAGTGAATATAATCCTTTTGGCCACCTACAAAACAAGAATTCAAACTTAAAAATCTAAAAATAGCACAAACACCTCACACTCCGTACACTTTAAATCAAAAATAAAACTAACAAGAAAATGACCTAAGAACTAGAATAAACGACTCAAAAGAACGCTAAACCCTAGCTAAAAATATTAGGAAAGACACAACAATTACATGCAAAACATCTGTATAAAAGGATCAACTTATGGAGAAGATGAATATGACAATTACGGTCGTTTGGTAGAGATTGTCAAACTTGAATGTTCGGGGTCTGTAAGCACACTCATGTTCAAATGCGAGTGGTTTGATCCGACTCCAACATGCACGAGAGTGCACTCTCAATATAAGCTTGTCGATGTTAATCAAAAATGTAAATTCAATCGTTACGAGCCATTCGTACTTGCGGCCTAATCTACTCAAGTTTATTATTGCCCGTATTCGAGTTTGAGATGAGACATGGTCGACTGGTTGGCAGCTTGTAAGATTAAGGCGAGATCAACAATAGATTTCATAGAAGAGCGAACGCCTGAGCAATCTTTTGAAGAGGATGTTGTTGAAACGTATGGTATCCAATTGGAGGATGTTGATTTTCAACTTAATGATCCACTTGTCGATAATTCCGATGCCAAACTTGTCGATGATGCCAATGCCGAACATGTCGATGATACGGAAAATGAGTTTATAAGTGAAGAAGGGACAAACGACAACGATTAGTTTGTAATTTGTATCGGTTAAGGTTATAACGTTATATAATTAATTAAATTTTAAAAAATAAAATAAAATTTTAATTTTAACTGTTATTAATTTAATTTCAATGTGTTCGAGGTCGTTTAGATGAGAGGGAAGGGTATTGATGGTCGTTCAGGATCAGGTGGTCGTTTAGGATCATCTGGACCCTCAGGTTCTGATATTTTCGACTCCTCGTCTTCACAGCCAGTTGTGCCGATGACCTTTGATGATTAGATCGACGGTTTGGACGACGTAGATCCGGATGGATCGACTCCTCGTGAGACCGTATTGGAGAGCCCTCCTAATTATGATGGGTGTTGTCAACTTTTTGGAAGCATTATTGTTTATATCGTCGGTCGGAGGTATATATTATAGTATTTAATATTAATATTATATCGTTATGAATTGTAAGCAACTTCTAAAAAAAATCATTTTAATTTATATGTTTTTAGAGTGCGGAGTAGCTCTTCAGATTTACCTGCGACTCTTAAACGGATTCTCGAGACTCGTGTGCACCCAGATGGATGGAAGTATATGCAAATTCCTTAGGATCATCATGACACGTGGTGGCCTCTGTTCCAGGTATTTACATTAAATACAAATTTAATTTATTGCATTACGTATGTTTACATTTATGTAACT
Organism: Phtheirospermum japonicum; assembly: GCA_014905375.1. Taxonomy (NCBI): domain Eukaryota; kingdom Viridiplantae; phylum Streptophyta; class Magnoliopsida; order Lamiales; family Orobanchaceae; genus Phtheirospermum; species Phtheirospermum japonicum. The sequence continues at coordinate 460,091 of BMAC01000709.1, forward strand.
AATTACTTGTTTTATGTTGTCTTAAATATACTTTATTATAGAGTTCATGTTATTGGGACCGGAGGCGATATTCCGATGATGCCATTCGCCAAGCCTTTATGTATCTATGTCTTATGCTTGGTCTAACCATCTCAATGAGTGGCGGCAATCGTATGATCTCAATGAAGAGGTATCGGCATCTGTCGGTGAGCAGTCCTGGAGGGCTTGGCAGGAGGCGTAGGCAAGGCCAGAGGAGGTTGAGAGATCACGGAGGGCTAGCAAGAGCGAGCCAGAAGGTCCTGATATTGGGATATCTAAGCATAGAGGTGGGTCTTGGGGGCCGAATCGCATACGAGATAACATCGTAATTTATATATATAAATTTAAAATTTTATAATTCAATTATATATATATATATATATGATAAAATAATAAATTAATTGTTACAGCGGGAGGAGACGGGTAGGGAACCCAATGCGTACGAGCTTCTACTAAGTCTGCATCAGAGAGGCAACGACTCGATTTTGGACCCCAAATCTCAGCGGATAGCTGTAAGTTTATTTAATTTCTAAACTCAAATTAATTTATATATTAACTTTATTTTTGTCATTATTATGCATGAAGATAATTAACGATTTTGTTTTATCTATCAGACGGAGGTTCAGACTACTTTGGAGAGCAGACGTGCTGCATCACAGAAGTCTGGCACGTTTGTCGACTCAAACGACGTCTACCTCTCTGTTGTCAGGCCCAAGAAGGGTCGACGATTCGGGACGGGATTGCTCCCCAAGGAGTTATACAGGCTCCACCTATACGTCATCCTAGCAGGTCGATTCTCGTCTGGAGCAACTACAGACGCAGTTCGAGGAGGCTTAGAAGAGGCGTCAGGAGGCTGAGACGAGACATCAGTAGAAGTTGCAAAGGTTGCGCAATGCACAAGAGCAGTCTCAGGATGAGTTGCAGAGGATGCGCGAGGCACAGGCGCATACCCAGATGGGCTTCAATCAGTGACTTCAGTGACAGGTTGAGGAGCGTATTAGGACCGCGATGGACGCGATGGGAGCACAACCTCCTCCCCCTCCCCCTCATGCTGATTAGATTATCTCGAGATGTTGGATTATTTTTGTAGAATTCATTTTAAATTAATATTGTCGGATTTATTTGATTATTATTCGTATTTATATTATTTAATTTATTTTGCATTTGTGTATTTTTTTTAAATATTTGTAAATAAGTGGATTAATAAAAAAATAGGTTCATTATTTTAATTAATAAAAATAATATTAAAAAAATATAAAAATACATTTACCGACGACTTCCACGTCCGTCGTTAATATTAAATAGTATTTAGTTATTTTATAATTTTTTTTAATTATCCGTCGGTATACCGACAGGTAATTTTTCATCGGTAAATCTTAATTATCGACGGGCGTAATATTCGTCGTTAAATACAAAAAAAAAATAAGAATGCCGACGGCAGCTTACCAATGGCAAATGGTCGTTGGGGTTTGCCGATGGGTCAAATATACGCTGACAATTGAAATTACTGACAAAGGCTTCGCCGACAGCTGTTATCCGTCGGTAAGTGGTTTACCGACGCATATGGCCGTAGGCGAATCCGTTTTTTTTTTTTTTTTTTTTTGTGTAGTGGGTGCAGCTCACCGCGGCGATAGCCCATCTGCAACCTCCACCACATCCTCAGTTGTAGCCGTGACATTCATTTGTTTATTCTTAACTTTTGATTTGTTAGATTGGAAACTTTACTATATTATTGATCGAAGAATATTAATTTAATATAAAAAATATGTTTTGTTTTGTGTTTTTTATTTTCTTAGAATATTTATATATATAAATATGATCAGTTACAAAAAATAATAAATAAATAATATACCGACATATCGTTGTTCGCCTTTGCTTACCGAGGGACAACCCCTCGGCATTTACCGACGATAAGGGCCCGTTGGCAAGCTTACTAATGAAAGTATGTCATCGATCATCCTTTGGTATATACCGACGGATGAAGTGTGCGGCGGCCGTGAGAATGCAGATAAGGCCATCTGTCAGTAAATCGACGAGCCAAAATTTTCATATGAGAAAGAAAATATAGATAGATCGAATATACTTTCAAGAAGGTTAACCGTTCTGCAAAATATATTTTCTAAAAGGTCTTTTTAAACACTTGTTTTGGAAAATATACTTTCAAGAAGGTTGACCCTTCTAGAATGTCTGAGTTTCTAGAACAACTAGATAAAGATCAGTTCAATAATCGATCCAGATTGACTTTTTTAAACCGATTTAGAATGTATTTTCTATATTAGCGATTGGTCGTCGGGGTGAAGAATGGTCGACGTTACGACAATGTCTACTTCAGGAAGTTGGCGGGCTTCCGGGGGTTCCAAAGGCAGGGTTTTTTACTCTTAGCCAAGTAGCCGTGTCACACCGCTCAGAATACAAACCCACCAAGTTTAGGAGCAGTCGACGCATATCAATGAGCGAGCCCAATAGAAGGCGCAAGAACAACATGAGCTCGAGGCGCGAATCCTGGCAGAACTCCAAGCGTGGCATGCGGGCGCAGCTCACCGCGGCGATAGCTCATTTGCAGCCTCCACCACCTCCTCAGTTGTAGTCTTGGCATTTATTTATTTATGATTGACTTTTGATTTGTTGGATTGGAAACTTTTCTATATAATTGATTGAAGAATATTAATTTAATATGAGATTATGTTTTGTTTTGTGTTTTTTATTTTCTTAGAATATTTAGGTATATAAATATGATCATGTACAAAAAATAATAAATAAATAATATACCGACAGACCGTTGTTAGTCGGTGCTAACCGAGGGACAACCCCTCAACATTTACCGACGATAAGGGCCCGCTGGCAAGTTTACTAATGAAAGTATATCGTCGGTCATCCTTTGGTATATACCGACGGATGAAGTGTGCGGCAGGTGTGAGAATGCAGATAGGGCTGTCTGTCAGTATTCCATATGTAAAAATAATCGACGAGCCAAAATTTTCATCAAAAGGAGAAAAATATTGATGGATCGAATACGTCGGTATGTCCATCGGCAAAATTGTTGCCAACAGAAAGTTTAGGGTTTACTGACAGATGAGTCGTCGGCATTTCCCCCTATTTTGTAGTGAAACTTGATATGGAATTATCTTGATCCAATATTTTTTAATTTTTATTTATTATTATTATAATTTTACTTTTTGTAACAATTAATGAAAAAGTTCAAAAATAACTTGTTTTGAAACAAGTTGAATTTCGAAAATATAATTACGTTACATTCAATACATATTATATTTTTGCACTGATTAAAAAAGGTAAAATATTATATGAATGCAAAATGTAAATATAAGTTTATCAATTTGCCAATTAAATTTTAAATGTATGCCTTATCTAATATAATCGATCATTGGCTTCTCAGAATTGTTTTTTAAAAATTTACTCAACTATGGACGAAGGAAAGTGATTTTATTATACCACTTGATTATACAAGTGTGGTTAATCTTTGGTTGCAGAAAACGACTAGTTATCATTGTACTATATTTTAAATTGAAGTTTTAATTTCAAACCAGGCAATTTATGGGAGACCTGCTAGATGTGTAGAATTCCAAAGGACAGTGTGATGCAGTTTGAATGGTTGGAGAGATTCTTAAAAGTTGTCAAAGCATGCGTCTCTTCATGGAAGACAACAAACAATACAACAGACCCAACATAATAAAAGATCAAAAGCACCATGAGAATAGCTGATAGTGTTTGCTAAACTTACTTAAAAGCATCATCTCAGAAATATTCAGTGTGGACTCCAATGGCATTCAAACAAGCACTGCTTTCACCGAAAAACCCAACCACCTTTCCGGTGATAGCCATTGAAGTGATAGAACAGAAGTATTCGCCGAATTCATAACCCATTGGCCCATATTTGCCCTTGTTTGTGACGAATCTTATCGATCTGATTACCTTCACACCGTCCACACACCCATGAAATCCATCCACACCGATCAAGAACTCACTCTCGCCGTCAATCTCAAACTGTCAATATAATATTCAATTCAAATAAATTATCCCCAAAACAAACAAAATACATTTCAAAATGTTGCTTGTTCTTGTCTCAAATGATGGATAATATTGAAATTTGCCATATAATAAACTGTTCGGTCAAATAACATGCTTACCGTTTTCACTATATCCTCGCTAGGAGCACCATGCAACGGGGATAAAACAACACAGCCATCTCTCTTCTCGTACAGGAACTGCACACCTGAAACAACACTCATATCACTGCTCACATGCACGTGGACGGCTTTGACGGCTGAAAAAACACCATCATCCCACGCTCTCCCAGTAATGCAACCCGGGAAAGGTCCCGCGCTTTGGGTCAAAAGACCCGGATTTCTCACATTGAGTTGTGGGTGCTGCTCCACCGTAATCAGTCTGGAAAGCGAGCGAGCTGGTTTGATGTAGACCCCTATGGCGTCAAGATAACGGCCCGCCCGCCCATGACAACCCGTTATCACTCCACCTTCAGTAATGAAAGAAAACGGGTTACCCGACGCCCCTTCTCCAAATGGTCCGTATTGAGTTCGATTGGTGTGGAATTTGAGTGAGGTGATGAGATTTGGAAAAGAGCCCCAACGCCCGTGCTTCCCACTTATGCCCGTCAGATACTCCAAGGGAAAATCTATTGGGTAACTTCAATAAAATCACGGAATAACAGTAGGGATAATTCGAATTAATAGAGAAAAACAAATAGCAAGAACAGAAAATTAAATCAAATTGAACCGTCGAGGCGAGCGAACTCTCTCCTTAAGATTCTTATTGCCCCGGACTACGTGCTCGCGGTTGAACAGCAATGAACCTCCCAAGATACAACGACGAACGGAGCTGGACGGAGCAGTCGAACCAGCACCCTGGCGAACGAGAACCGGGCAGACAACTGAGAAAGATCCTAATTGCAAACTATATGATGCGTGAGGCAAGTAGGATGATTATGAGATGCTTTATGATTTTCGGATGCAGAAATACACTGCAGAAGGGGGGGTATTTATAGTTGCAAAAGGATCATAATTAAGGTAGGAAATCGCAGGAATTAGGATTCCTCATACAAGTCTAATTCCTATTCTTTCTCTCCAAGAAAGACTGGAATATTTTGGAACTGGTTCAAAACTAAAGCCCAGGCCCAGCTAGACTAACGAACCACGAACCACGAACCACAAACCACATGCGCGAAAAATCACGAGTATGGTCGGCTCGGCTCGGCTCGGGCTTGGGCTCGGGCTCGGGCCCGGCCCAGCGGGCCCGAGGCCCGTGGCCCGTGGCTCGTGGCTCGCGTTCCGCGC